>MU399872.1:0-188510 GCA_022578945.1 Hypoxylon fuscum | reverse complement strand
AATTTTTATATATATTATTATATTTTTATAATAAATATTTTTAATATATATAATAATTATATATAATAATATATATAATAATATAATTAATTATATAAATTATATTATATATAATATAATATAAAATTTTATATATATTTTAATAATATTATATTATATATTATAAAATTTATTAAATTATTACTTTAATAATTTATTTAACTTAAACTACCATCACTAACCCCTGTTTAAGATAAGGTACCGGTACTTTTATAAAGGTAAGTACATGTAAAGACCACCTCATTTCGAGAATGCGGAGAATCTCGGCATAAGTCCGTTGGAGTCCAATCCGCACGGCCCCGAGTCCGAGGTCGGATGACTCAACCCACCCGGATAAGTTGCCGATCCTCACGGCGTTAGCCCGAGATCCTGCGCTTAACATCATCATAATATTATATAAAATGCCAACTTTCTCATCAACAATTTCACGAATCTTAAACCCGCTGCTATAAATTTAAATCATATCTATTCTAAGGTAGGTACTAGCTCTAATCAATAGGTAAAAAATGGCCGAAACCTCCTCATCTCAAATCTCCGACGGCAAGCTCTACGTCGACGCCGCCTCCGCGCGATCCTTCGTCGAGGATGTGCTGACCAGCAACGGCGTGACCGCCACCAACGCTGCCACCGTGGCCAAGTGCCTCGTGGCCGCGGACCTGCGGGGCGTCGACACGCACGGCATCAACCGGATCCCGTCGTACATGGCGCGCGTGCGCGCCGGCGTCCTGGACGCCAGCGCCTCGCCGGAACTCACCAAGCTGACGCCGGTGGTCGCGCAGGTCGACGGGCGCAACGGCTTCGGGTTCCTGAGCGCGTCGCTGGGCATACAGGCGGCGTGCGAGATGGCGCGGGAGTTCGGCGTCGGCATGGTCAGCGTCAAGCGCTCGAACCACTTCGGCATGTCCGCGTGGATCGTGCAGCAGGCCATCGACGCCGGCATGATGAGCCTGGTGTTCACGAACTCGAGCCCCGCGCTGCCCGTGTTCGGCGGCAGGACCAAGCTCATGGGCGTCTCGCCCATTGCGTGCGGTGCCCCCGGCGGGAAGGAGAGGCCGTTTATTCTGGATATGGCGCCTTCGGTGGCGGCGCGCGGGAAGATATATAAGGCGAAGAGGAGGGGTGAGAAGATTCCTCTGGACTGGGCGCTTGATGCTGAGGGGAGGCCCACGGATGATCCGGCTGCGGCGCTGGGGGGCGTGATGTTGCCTATGGGCGGACCTAAGGGGTCGGCTTTATCTATCATGATGGATGTGTTCTCAGGGGTTCTGTCGGGTAATATCGCCCCCCTTTTCTACACATGCATTGGTCTTCTAACCTAAGAATTTATAGGCTCAGCCTTTGCGGGCGGAGTCACAGGGCCCTACGACCCGAGCAAACCATCAGACGTTGGCCACTTTCTGATGGCCATCAAGCCGGACCTATTCATGAGTCTCGATGAGTTCCGGGAGCGGATGGACTTCCTCCACCAACGTGTTGTTGGTTCGGATAAGGCCGCGGGCGTCGAACGTATTTATTTCCCTGGAGAGATCGAGCAACTAACACAAGAAGAAAGGGAGAAGACGGGGATTCCGTTGGTGCAAGCTGAGGTCGACGCACTAAATGAGGAGGCCAAGAAAGTGGGAAAGCCTCTTCTAGTAACTAAAGGCCATTGAAGTGAAAGTACACGAGAAATTTGAATTTAACCACTTATATGAACATAGCCACACATAATATACTATCTTTATAGGCATTGGTGTTTCGTAAAATGTATGGGCTTAATCATTATCAAGCACGAAGAAAATCAAAATCCGCTCCTTGGTCAGCCTGGTTCACCTCCCTCATATACAAACCCCTATACCCCCTCATCTTCTCCCTCGTCTTCCACGGGTGTTTCGAATCCTCCTTGCCAACCTCTGCCCGCCTATCCATACGTCTCCTATTAATCTCCTCGTCGCTTATTTCAACCCTTAGAAGTCGGTTTTCCATGTCACACGTAATAACATCGCCGTCCCTCACAATTCCCAACACAGACTCCGGGTCCGCCGCTTCCGGAGAGATATGCAGCACAATCGTCCCACCCGCCGTCCCGCTCATTCGTCCGTCTGAAATACGTAGCATATCCGTAACCCCTTTCGCAGCTAGTTTCCGCGGAATCGGGACAAGCCCAGCCTCCGGCATGCCGGGATTTCCCACAGATCCTATATTCTGCAGCACCAACACGCTATCTCCATCCACTTCCAGACCATCATCGTCGATTCTCCTCGCGAGGTCCGCCGAGCCCGCAAACACCACGGCCTTGCCCGAGTGCTTCAGCAGTCTCCGGTCTTTCGAAGCGCTCGCCTTCATGACGGCACCGCCGGGAGCCAGGTTTCCGCGAAGCACGACAAGCGAGGACGCGGGATAGAGGGGCGCGTCGAACGGCTGGATGCAGCGCAGCTCCTGCGGGACCGGGATCAGGCGCTCGCTATCTAGTGCTTCGCCCAGCGTCTTCCCGCTGATCGTCATGGCGTCGAGATGCAGCAGCGGCCTCAATTCCTTCAGCAGCGCGGCCATGCCGCCCGAGTTGTGGAAGTCGGTCATGTAGTTCGCTCCGCTGGGCTTCAGATCCACGAGCAAAGGGGTTTTCCGCCCGATCTCGTCGAACGTGTCGAGCGTGATGGTGCCCGCGACGTCGGGGTGCCGGTTGATGATGGCTAGTAAATGGACCACGGCATTCGTCGAGCCGCCGATAGCCTGTAGTACGATTATGGCGTTGAGAAACGACTCCCGCGTGAGTAGAGCCTGGGGCTTGAGTTTGTCCCCGGCGGCGATGACTTTTACGGCGTTGGCGCCAGTTTCTTCTGCGATCCGTAGCCGAGCTGATGAGACGGCGGGTGCTGAGGCTCCTTTAAATGGCATAAGACCGAGCCCAACTAGGATGCACGCCACTGTATGGTGTAGAGTCAGCATTTTCTATTATACAGACCCGAAGATGAAAAACATTTGAAACGTATGATAAAAGGGACAACCAGAAAAGTTCTTACTCGTGCTCGCAGTGCCCATAACGCCACAAGTGCCAGCCTATTTCTCATGTTAGCAAAGTCTTCACAGCCCACAACCCCCGTCCCCCTTCGCCCTCCTCAAACATTCAAATGACTTACCGTCGGCGCAAGCTCCTCATTCAGCGCCGCGATCTCCTCGATATCAATAACGCCCGCCCTGAAACTCGCCCAATTATTCCTACAATCAGTGCAAGCCCCGATGCGGACGCCCTTATGGCTGCCGGGCATCATGGGGCCTGTGACGAGGTGCAGGATGGGTTTGTTCGCCGAGATGCCGCCCATGAGCTGCGCCGGCGTCGTCTTGTCGCAACCTGTTGTTTGCTTAGCTATCCGTTCGTTCACGATCTCGCTCACCCATCCCCTTTCACCTCACCGCACCTCAACCCCAACCCGAACCCCTCACCCCCCAACCCAGAATAAAGCGCCTCGTAAAAACCACAAACATACCACCAATAAGCACCACCGCATCCACCGGCTGCGCCGTGACCATCTCCTCGGTATCCATGCTCATCAAATTCCTCAAGTACATACTCGTCGGCGCGGCAAAGCTCTCGTGCAAACTAATCGTCGGGAATTCCACCGGCAAACCCCCACCCAGCAGCACGCCCCTCTTAACAGCGTCGAGCAGCTGCGGGATGTTGGCGTGGCAGGGGTTGAAGGCCGAGTACGTGTTGGCGATGCCGACGACGGGCCGCGCCAGCGCGTCCTCGCTGTACCCCAGCGCCTTGATGAACACCTTGCGCAGGAACAGCGAGAAGTGCGCGTCCCCGTACGCCGTGAGCCCCTGCCGCAGCCCCCGCCGCGTGTCCAGCGGCCGCGACAGGTCGTAGTCCCGGTGCAGGTCGGCGTCGCCCTCGCCCTCTTCCGCCTTCCGGGGCTTGGTGGCGTCGTCTTGCGCTGATGTCGACATTGTTGCGATAGGAAAACCTCGAGTTTACCTGGTACATATGTATGTTACATGTCTGGATCGGTAAGAATACCTACTTCACGAGACAACGCTGATATTCGCCCGATTTCTAACTACTGGCCCCCCATTGGATGATGGTTAGTATGCGGGACCCCGAGGATGGAGTATCGCGTCAAATAACCCCGATAGTTGCGGGGGCGTCTGCAAGCATCACGACATGGCTACGATGCTTACCTAACGCCACCAAGATCTGTAGCCAACATTTCATAAAAGGAATCCTGAATAGAAGAGAATAAGAATCATAAAGTGAGAAACATTAAATTCATAGAGCGTTCATCCCTATTGGGGTCATTTTTCCCTAGTCTACATGCAAGTACGCCGTCAACCAGCAGATGATGGTTGTTTTCGTAAAGGGGGACGGGGATAATAGATAGTGGTAATAGGAGTTCGGTAATGTAGTAGAAACCATCCTGGAAGACTTTTGTGTGTTCCCCTCACGTCCCGCCAATTCGCGCGAAACGTCGAGGACCCATTCCCCGTCCTAGATGCCATCAATGCCAATCCACCGCGCAGATGAGCGTCATAATCATCCACGAGACTCTGAGGGAATCTAGCCAGCCGCCCATCTCAATCCCATGACCTAAGTTCGCCAAATTAATGAGAGAATTGCTTATCTGGAGGACATGGCCTTGGTCACCAGTCTCTTCAGAGCGAGCTCCTTCTTCTTCAGGTCGTCGGCGGACGAATCCTCGATCTCGAGCTGGCCCATGGCGTCGCTGAGAGATTGCTCGATCTTGTCCTTCTGGCCACGCTTGAACTTCAGAGACATGGTCGGGTCGGAGATGATCTCCTCGACACGGCTGATGTAGGACTCGAGTTGCTGCTTAGCCTCGAATCGCTTGCTAAAAGCCTCGTCGCTGTTCTTGAACTTCTCCGCGTCGCTGATCATGCTCTCGATCTCGGTGGAGGAGAGCTTGCCAACCGAGTTGGAGATGGTGATGTTGGCACTGCGACCAGAGGTCTTTTCAGTGGCAGTGACCTTTAGGATACCGTTGACGTCGACTTCGAAGACAACTTCCAAGACGGCCTCACCAGCTCGCATGGGAGGAATGGGTGCCAAGGTGAACTCTCCCAAGGAGGTGTTGTCTTCGCAGTTGACACGCTCACCTTGGAAAACGGGGAACTGCACCGTCTGTTGGTTGTCGGCAACGGTGGTGAAAGTGCGCTTCTTGATGGTGGGCACAGTCTGGCCGCGAGTCACGACAGGAGCGAAGATGTTGCCCTCCATGGCCACACCGAGGGATAGAGGGACAACATCCAACAGGAGAAGGTCGGAGGTATCAGCAGAGGTGGCCTTGCCGGAGAGGATACCGGCCTGGACGGCGGCACCGTAGGCAACGGCCTCGTCGGGGTTGATGCTCTTCTCGAGCTTCTTGCCGTCGAAGAAGTCGCTGAGGAGCTTCTGGATCTTGGGGATACGGGTAGAGCCACCGACAAGGACAATCTCGTCGACGGCGCTCTTCTCGACGGCAGCATCCTTCAGGACCTGAGCAACAGGGTCCAGGGTACCGTTGAAGGCCTTGGCGTTCAAGTCTTCGAAACGGGCACGGGTGATCTGGAGGAAGAAATCGTCGCCGTCGAAGAGCGAATCGATCTCGATGGTGGTTTGCGCACCGTTGGAAAGGGTTCGCTTGGCACGTTCGCAAGCAGTTCGAAGTCTTCGAAGGGCTCGCGGGTCACCAGTGATGTCCTTCTTGGTCTTACGCTGGAATTCCTTCTTGCAGTGGTCAAGAAGGTTGGTATCGAAGTCCTGACCACCAAGATGGGTGTCACCAGCGGTGGCCTTGACGGTGAAAACACCACCTTGGATGTTGAGGAGGGACACATCGAAAGTACCACCACCAAGATCGTAGATCAGAACGTTACGTTCCTTGTTGGACTTGTTGGCGCCCAAGCCGTACGCAATAGCGGCGGCAGTAGGCTCGTTGATGATACGAAGAACGTTGAGGCCCGAGATGGAACCAGCGTCCTTGGTAGCCTGACGTTGGTTGTCGTTGAAGTAGGCAGGTACGGTGATGACAGCCTTCTCCACCTTCTTGCCGAGCTTGGTCTCGGCAATCTCCTTCATCTGTTGAATGTTAGAACATTGTTCAATTTCGTTATGATATATATATATATATCCATATATATGACCTTACCTTGACGAGGACCATGGCGGAGATCTCCTGGGGAGAAAAGGTCTTGGTCTCACCCAGGTACTGGACCTGAACGAGAGGGTTGGTGCCCTGCTCGACGACCTTGAAGGGCCACGATTCGATATCCTTCTTGACGATGGGGTCGCTGAAGGGTCGACCAATCAAACGCCTGTCGCAAAAGTAAAAAAAAAGTAGGGTTAGTTCCACGGCATCAAGAGCGCAAAATTGAGCCGCGGGGTCAAAACGTACTTGACATCGAAAACGGTGTTTCGCGGGTTCATGGCGGCCTGGTTCTTGGCGGCCTCACCAATCAATCTCTCCTTCTCGTTGAACGAGACATACGAAGGCGTGGTAAAGCTACCCTGCTCGTTGGCGATGATCTCGACATTGTTGCCCTCGTATACGGCCACACAGGAGTAGGTGGTACCTGTTTTGCACATCAGTCATTAGCAAATGTCAGAAGAAAAAAAACCCAATGGTCCAACAAAATCGCAATGCAATCCAATGCGACGACAACATATCAAATGAATCGAATGGATTATGGTCGCAGACGTACCCAAATCAATGCCAATGGCACCATCGTAGACTTCTTCCGCCATTTTGAAGGTTTGTTTTTTTGCTGAATGAATTCGCACGAAAGAAGGCCAGCAATGGGGAAGAAATTTGTGTCGGAGATGGATAAGAGGTATGGTGGGATGTTATGGAGGGGGAATTTTTAACGAATTTTTATGCGGGCGGTGTGGAGGAACATTTCAAAAATTGTTAAATTTTTTTAAATTTTTTTTTAGACTGGGCCCCCCCCCCCAGCCCACAGTGCACCGTCCTTGCCTCCGGGGACTAACTTAATTCCGGATAGTCCGCACTGTAAAGGAAGGTACGTACCTTACATTTCAGGGTCCAGCCTCTTGGCTTTAGGCAATTCTTCTTATGCATGACTTGAAGTCTGTTCAAGGTCTGTTCAAATTGATATTTTTTCTATATAAAACTTCTCTCACCGTGTTTGCCTCTCTTACTACGTTAGGTGACTTGGGCTGTAAAACAGGGAATCGAGTCATTGCCAACCTACATAACTTTTTCATTCCACGCTCGTGATTCATTAGATTCATTAGACATGTAGTCATGATCATTCTCAAAGAGGTAGGTATGTAGTTCATAGCACAACGCATGCGTTAATGTTTGAAGCTATATAAGCTAAGGCAAGGCAAGGCAAGGCAATTATCTGCAGACCATGGCACGACGCCATATGCAGAGGACGAGGACGCCGACTCCTGACAAACCTCCCTTTTCCTTGAATAGCAAACCCTTCACCCTTCAGCATGCCTGCATCTATATTCATACAATCCCGTAACCACCTCCCTGTGAAAACACAATATTCGTCCAGGCTTCTGGACATCTTCCTCGGACTTTACGAATAATGACACCCGAAATTGATTAGGGTGATGCAGGCCAATCTTTCTTTTAATACTTGCAAAGGTAAGCAAAACAAAGCAAGCAAGCAAGGCAAGGCTTGTTTGAAGTCGAATTGTCACGATAACCTGTTTGTATAACAGGGAACGTGATCGAGATTCCTCTGTAGAAGTGGTGCAACATAGAGTGGATTCGAGCATGACGCGGGGGACTGGACTGGATTTGGCCAAGGGCAAGGTGATATACCATGTAGCTCCCTACGAATGTCGCAAGAGGTTGAAGTGGATGACGAATCTCTCCAACTCCATATTCAGGCCATTCGGCGCCTTCTGGCCCTTCGGGAGCGCAGCCACAAGGGAGACTTCGAGTCTATTGCTACCGTACTTAAGAGTCGCATCAAAGACTGGCTCGTTTCGCTTTTCGTATGGCTGTGAAGGGTACAAGCGTGCCGCGTCGTGCATGACGTTCAGCTTCCACTCGCGCTGCTCCTCCTCTAAGAATGATGCTACTTGAGGTCGCAACTGCAGGCGGAAGTGGCTCGAAGGGGATTGGAAGATGAGGTTCTGCTGACACTCGGTGGGACTCGCCTGAATCTTGATCGAAAGTCGTTGCTCAATCTGTAGGCTAGGGTGAGATGTGATTACGAGCTGAGGCAGGAGAGCCTCCGATTCGTCTGTGATATGGTCAGTTACCAGCTACACATATTGGAAAAGATAGGTATGTATCGGAGAAAAAGGAAACATACCAATTGGGTACGGTCGGTACTTCTGGGCCTCGAGGATATCTTGCGCCGACAACTTCGGAGCAGGGAGGGGCGGCGGAATCACGGCAGCAGTGTTGGGCGCAGGGGTGGAAGGAGGCATCACTGGAGGTGCGAACTGCTGGTGGTTGTTGAAGGCAGGCGACGGTCGGACGACATCTTCAGCCTTTGTCAACACTGCTGCTCGCGGACTAGGAGGGCCAGCAGAAGTCGACATGCTTCTGGCTTTCTCGAGCTGGCTCAAGCTGACAGAGGTTGCCGTTGAGCCCCCGAACGGATTTCTACCTGCAGGAGTACTGTTGCGAGGGAATTCTCCTTCCCCAGATTGGCCTGTCGCCGGGGCTGGTGATCCTGCAACGCTCGTCTTGCCGCCAACGTGGATGGTAATCTTCTTAGGATGTACCTGAGGTGTCTCCGAGTTGGGCGGCATCTTGATCTTGATCTTGGGCTGAGGGGGCTCAGGCACGTGGGCCCTAGCCTCCTTGATTTGTTCGGCAAACGATTGCTATCATAGTCAGGCACCAATTTAAATAACAAATAACAAAAGGGGGCGAGGAAGAGTGTTATGTATACCTCGAGCTCCTGAGCCATCGAGTAGATCTCGCTACCATCCTCATTGTAATGGTAGGCGTTCTTCCAGATGAGACTGGCCTGGTCCTCGAATGCAGCCCATCCCTTGAAGTCGCTAACGTAGGTGGCTCCTCCCCTACCATGTTGGCCACGGACCTGCTTCTGTAGCGCTTTTAGTGACAAGGGCTCCGCGATGATATCGTAGTAGTCCTTGAGGGTTCGCGGGGGCAAATAGATGAAAGGCTCGTAGTAAGGGAAACCGCTTTATAAACGAGTCAGTCCAATCCAATGCAAACATAGCGGTTTGTACTTACGCTTCGTCCTTCAGTCGTAGAAGCTCCTCCACAATCTTCTCTTGTGCCTGCTGGAAGTTTAAGCCCTTGTAACCCTTGTTCTCGTAATGCGTATCGGCTTTGCCAGGGGTTGGGCCACGTGCCGCAACCTTGCGAGCATGGGCAGCAGGATTTTTGGGCGGTCGACCAGGTCGTCTACGTTCTCGAACGGGAGAATCCGGTTCACCATCATCATCTTCCTCGTCTCCGTCTTCGTCCTCTTCGTCCTCATCCTCTTCATCATCCTCTTCCACCTCTTCTCCGGCCTCTTCCCCGGCCTCTTCCTCTTCTTGTTCATCTTCGACGACTTCCTCCTCAATCTCTACTTCTTCCTCGTCTTCACCATCCACCTCATCTTCCTGAGTAGGGACGTCCTTTGCCGCAACATCTTCGTCCTCTTCTTCCTCTTCCCCTTCGGCATCATCTTCCCCTGCCACGTCATCGGGCTCGGGGGTTGGAGGGAGCGGGGTAGGCACAGCTTGATAATTGCCACGCTTGTATGCAGGATTGTGCTTCGTCATGAGGTTACTGACGGCCTTACGCACACGTTCCGCATCGCCAAAGGCCACAGATGTGCGCTCGTTGATATCCTTTGCGTTCGAAACAAGACGTTTGAAGTCACTCTCCAATGCCGAGAGATTGGAGTATTGGCCATTCTTAAGTTTTTGCTCGATCAGCTCGAGAGAGAGCGGGAGACGAATTTTCTTATAGTAGTCTGGATTCTCACGTCGAGAAGGAAGCTTTTCAAAGTACGGTGATACTGGACGGCCACTGTAGCGCACAAATATACCTAGTTAGTCACGTTCTTCTCAAAAAGTGGTTTGTGAAATTGGTAGACGTACTGCTTGTCGGTAGTGGCTCGGATTGATTCTAGGATATTCCATCCGTAGGCGCTGGTCGATTCCGCAGTCTCTCCATTCTTAAGTAAGTCACCATATTCCTAAAGTTGAGGGTTGGTTAGTTTAGTAAACGTGGATGGACAAGTAAGAAGTTTTCAAGATGCAGAAATGCCGAGGTTCGAAGTTTCGAGCGTGCATAGAAGATGAAAAGACAGTAGCTTTGCTCCAACCCCGGACCCCAAGCTTGGACAACAGCTTGACAACAGCTTCCATTTAACTTCATATCGAGAAATAATTCATAAAGGGTTCGCATTGCTGCTGCTGCTGCAACACACCGCGCATAATCCAACCGAGTCGCAGTGACGCTTGCGCACAATGCTGTGGAATGCGAGATATGAGATATGAACTTGGGGGTGGATAGCTTACCTCAATGATCTTGCGACGCTTCGCAGCTCGATCTTCGTTGCCGAGAGATTCGCGGGTGCCGCTTGCTTTTCTTTTACTATCCATGGCTACGGCTACGGTAGTGAAATGATTGCCGGTGCATTCAGAACAGATAGAAAGCCCTGCAGCTTGTTACCTGAAATTTTGCGTAGTCAATAGAGCTGCGTCATGAATTTCGGCTGCTGAAATAGGATGGGGTCGCAGGGCTTGGACGCGATGCGATGCGGTGGTGATGATTTGTGGGTTGATAGACGCGGATTGATGGTACTTTAGCTTGGGGCCTTTTTTTCCCCCTTCAACTGGTGCGGAAATAGAACAGATGAAGCGAACACTACAGATTAGTTTTTTCTTAGGTAATCAGAAAGATACAGCAACAAGAAGAAAAATGGCTGCAGTTGCACAATTCGTATGTTGAAATTACGAAACGTGGTGCACACAATGAAAGATATTATTTTGGAAGAAGTTTTGGCGCAAAGGTGCGAGGAAGAGCATAACCAACAACGCGCTGTGTCCAGTCACCTGAGTTTGCAGTAAAGTACATATGTAGGCAGGTACCTACATTTACACTCCATGTACCTGGCATAGCGAACAAGGCGCCACAAATGTAGCCCTGTGCACGGACTCCACTTCTTCTTCGTAGCTTCGCCGTAGCCCGCAGGCCCGTTACCCGCCGTTGCTCTCCCTGCCCCTCAGATAAAGATATTGTATCGTACATACCTTTGTACCCAGGGGCCAGAAACTGCTGTACTGTACACAATGTGGCTTGTGCTCAATAAACAGCCCCACTTCAGCACTGTTTACTTCCATATCTGCGACTAAAATTTGGGGAACGCAACTTCAACTTTTAAGAAACGCGCCGTCCTTCCCATTCCCCTCCCTAACAACTTACAATCCTAAATTCGCAACTTCTTCTTCTTTCTCGCCAACCATCTTCGACATTTACTTCAGTCCTTCAGACAGTCTAGAGTTTAGTAGATCAGTTTCACCTGTGCGCAGCAGAGCTAGAAGCCGCTCGACCATCGTGGAAGGCGACAGCATCATCTCTACTTCTACCCTCACGCGACAACATACATTCTCTAGAAACCAACGCCAAGCCTCTGGCTTTTCTCTTCCTTCCCTCGGATACCTCTAGTCACCCAAGTTTGGCACCAATTGGCGTATTCAAAAAGCCATACGAGCAGGAGATAGTCACCATTTCCGACTCTACAATAATTCAACTACTCAACCAGCCACGATGCCTCCCATGGACATTGACACCAGTCGGCGCAACAAGATGCCCCGTCCTCTTAGTGACGACGAGCGAGCTCGACTTGAAGAGTTCATCGACTCGATCCACTATTCTTCTCGGTATGACTACATTAAAAAAACCTCCGCGACATTAGTGCTGGTGCTGGTTCTGGTTCTGTTGCTAGTGCTATTGGACCGTTGCTGACTAAGTGGATTAGCTACTCGGACAGCGAATACGAGTACCGACATGTTCAGCTACCGAAAGCTATGCTGAAGGCCATCCCCAAAGACTACCACGACGCGACGAAGGGCACGCTGAAGCTGCTGTGGGAGGATGAGTGGCGTGCGATCGGCATCACCCAGGTGGGCTACTCCCATGCTACATATTGTTGTAGTAGGTCAAAGAGCTAACGTAGTTGAAATTTACAGAGCTTGGGTTGGGAACATTATGAAGTCCACGAGCCGGAACCGCACATCCTACTTTTCAAGTACGTTTTGCCGTGGCTTTGCAGGGTTACTGAACAATGCTAACTTGGATCTCCAGGCGACCTCTCAACTATCAAGCACCTCAGCAGTGATCCATGAGCAGACTTGATCATAGACACTAACCTGCAATCCCAATGGGGCTCCGTTATCCTTGTAGATTACTCTTGACACGCCCACCACTGCATAGCGACGTTTGCATTTATTAAGGGGGATAATGCTTCGCGATGATTTATGGCTATTCCCGATCAATGCAACTCTTTTCACCCATCTGGTTTCAAATTGGCCCGCTGGAGCGCAATTGCGACTGCTCCCCGAGGTCATTAGCTTATACAGCAGCTTTCGACGAGGAACATCAGCATATACAGAAGAGAATGGTGTTTATCTGCGTTCGTTTCAGAGCATGAAAGGAATTAGGGCTGCTCGGCTGCCACGAGTGCGAACTTCTACGGTAATGCGGGACAGGATGATGACCGAACGCCTGCGCGAGCCTAGGTACCTTACCTATTATGCTCTACTCCTCTTAGGACATGAGTGGGCCGCATTTCAGTTACCGGTTGGCTTATAGAGATCCATAGAAATTTGAATGGAATAAGAGGATTATGGTATCTGAAGATCAGTGGCATTTATAACTACCTGTTTGCTACGAATACTTGCGGCCGTACCAAAGATTGTAAGCAGGGGTATATATCTTCATGACGATTGATAGGAAGAGCTGTTGCCAAATGCAGCAACGGTCAAGAGAGCTGAATCCATTACGTGACCAGTTAGCCCAGCCTGTCTACCCCAGATTATGTATTTTTATCTGCAGGATCTGGTTGGTCCACCCACGATCCCATAGCCAAGGTTGATGTCCAATGCCACCTGCAATGTGTATGCAAATACCTTCCTTGCCTAGACCAGTCATGAGAAGTGTAGGTAGTACCCACGGTGGACTCCGAAAAGAACAAATAATGGGACAGCTGAGGTATTTGGGTATTCGCATATGTAGCCTCAAGTCTTTAATCTGCTCAATCATACGAGTCACCCTCATCACACCGACAAGCTGAGAAATCATGTAACGAGCCACGGATACCAATAGAGGCAATGTGTTATTAACAATGCCGTATTTAGATCAATTAATAAGTGATGGGTTCGATATCTGCAATATCGTATATTGTTTGCTCCGTGTGATCCGTGTGACTGCACTTACATAAACCAGTGGGAAAAAACCGTGGAAGCGGTTTCTAGAACCTCCCGCACTGGATCTTATCCACCCGGGAGTTGCCTTTTAGGTTTAGCACGTTGCTGATAATAGGTGTGCCTAGAGCTCTACCTAGTGCATCATTCGATCGCTGGACCCTGGAGGCGATGCAAGCTGGCAACATTCCATTATCCGTATTTCAAAGGTAATAATCGTATGACGTTTGACTATTGTTTGGTCTTGTCATTCAGGAAGAAAAGTGAACACGTTGACAGATTCACAGACTTATTACGATTCATGTTCCGAGTTTTGACTTGGTGAAGAAAATCCTAATTCTACCTTGCTAGTGAAAATAATATTGGAAATTCAATTGAAGTTCTTAGATCCACCCATGTATTTACATGTATTTATACATGCCATCTTGCATATAATAGGTACATGACTTATGTACCATACACATATCCCTGCTCGACTTGGAATTTAACCGTAGCAGCCACTTGTTACAAAGAATCCAATCCCTTCCATCCTACCTACCTCATACGTACCGTACCTCCATTTCCCAAATACCGAAAGAAAGGAAAGGGCCTAGTCTTGTCTCTCCTCATTCTCAATATATTGAAGAATTAGGTGTCCATTCCTCCTCCCACCTTCCACCTATATACCCGACAACCGATCTCCATCCGCCCGCCATGAGGTCTGGGAAGCTCTTCTTCCTGACAGTCTTTGCGCTTTGGGGAGCACCTGGACAATGTAATAAGAGTAAAGAAACTCGAGAAGATGCATGCGCAGTATGTCGCCTATATCATATAACTTAGTCTTTATCTATCTCTGTCTCACGGCCGGTTCGCGGGCAGCGACCCCGTCGCAATATGAATTCCTAATCTCTAACGAAAATGAAACTGTCCAGATCTCCCCCCGCGCCATCGTGTCTGACGCCTGTGCCTCCTATTCGACTCTCGAGAAACTAAATCAAAAGGTCAAGCCCGCAGTGGATGAGCTGACAAAGGAGACCGATTTCTTCTCCTATTACCGCCTCAACCTGTTTAATAAAAAATGTCCATTTTGGAACGACGAGAATGGCATGTGTGGCAACATAGCTTGTGCTGTGAACACGATAGACAACGAAGAAGATATACCTAAGATATGGAGAGCAAGCGAACTTAGCAAGCTAGAGGGTCCTTCAGCGAAGCATCCCGGGAAGACGGTACAAAAAGAACGGCCGAAGAGGCCCTTACAAGGTTTATTAGGAGAGAACGTTGGCGAGAGTTGCGTTGTTGAGTACGACGATGAGTGCGACGAGCGCGACTACTGTATACCGGAAGACGAAAGCGCAAGCGGCAAAGGAGACTATGTCAGCTTAGTCCACAACCCCGAGCGATTCACGGGATACGCAGGCGACGGTGCTAAGATGGTATGGGATGCCATCTATAGGGAAAACTGCTTCCAGAAGACTTCATTCCCTCACTCCGCTTCCCTCGGATCTAGCCTAGTGGCCAAGGGGCCAGCAGCACAAGACTTCCGCAACGTTCTCCAAGACGTAGAGCGCCAGCAAATAGTACAACAACATTCGCAAAACCCAAGCAATACGTTCACACAGACTGGGTTGGAAAACGAGGGAGAGTGTCTAGAGAAACGCGTGTTCTACCGTGTGATATCCGGTATGCACGCCAGCATCAGCACGCACCTCTGCTGGGACTTCTTGAACCAAACTACAGGTCAGTGGCAGCCCAACCTGGGTTGTTACAAGGCCAGGCTACACACTCACCCCGAGCACATATCCAACCTGTATTTTAACTATGCGCTCGTTACCCGTGCAATCGCAAAGATTGGCCCCCATCTGCAAGACTACACCTTCTGCACAGGCGACCCGGACCAAGATGCAGCCACGAAGGCCAAGGTCCTCGCCGTAACCCAGGGAGCTGAATCAGTGCCTCAGATCTTCGACGAGTCTCTCATGTTTAAGAACGGAGAGGGCCCGTCCCTGAAAGAGGACTTCAAGAACCGCTTCCGGAACGTGAGCCGAGTCATGGACTGCGTGGGTTGCGATAAGTGCAGGCTTTGGGGCAAGGTCCAGGTTGCTGGATACGGCGCGGCGCTAAAGATCCTATTCGAGTTCGACAACGATAGCGAGGAGATCCCGGTGTTGGGACGCACGGAACTCGTAGCCCTCTTCAACACCTACGCCCGACTCAGTAGCTCTATGAAAGCGCTGGTCGGATTCAGGACCATGGTTGAGGCCGAGGAGAAGTCCAACAAAAAGTCTACCATTCCCGATCGAGCCAAGAAACCACACGCAGTCAACCTCTCTCAAAGCCCGTCGGAAACAGCATCGGCGGAAGCCGAGGATAATGAGTGGAACACGGAAGAGGATGGCGTGCCGCCCAAGAGGAAGCGCCCTGAGCCCGAGACGACGCGTGAGCTCTTCGATGACGAGCTCGGTAGGGTAATCAAGGTGACAAAGATTGTCCTCAAATCCTGGGTCACATTCCCGAAGACACTGTAAGTTGAGCCAACTGCTTCGTTCCTTTCAATAACAACGCTAATGAAGATCACTAGGGGCGCCATCCTCCTCTCAGAACTGAACCGCCTCTGGGAGTTCTACATCGGCCTGCCGGTCACGCCCCGTACCTGGAGGTTTGAGCGGCCTAGCCTCGACGAGTTGTAGATTCAGAATAGATTGCATGTTGAATATTCGGGGCCTGCGTGGGACTGTATACCTAAGAACTAAAACGGGCGTTTTGATACCTACATACTCGCAGGAAACACTACTAAGCATTGAACTGCATCCATAGGGAGTTAATGGCGTTTTCTTTTCGCACAGGGTATTATTCGCAAATATTGAAAACCTGTTGCATAGCAAGCACTGCCTTACCACTGTATCGTGGAAGGCCGATTAGAACAAATACGTATCATTTTTATAAGTTTTTTATTGTCTTGTGTTTTCGGTATCAAAGCTGTGTCTGTGATCAAGTTTTTAATGGGCTCCTAGTACCTACCACATCTATAGTATTCATCTCTGTTAATCCTCACGTCCCCTTTTCCCACGAATAGGCAACGCTACATGCGTGACCGCGTTGCCAATCTTAGCCTTGATGCCCTCAACAGGCACACGCATGTCCAGGATCTCATCCCGCAATTCCGCCTCAGAGAAGACCTGCGCGGTCCGCTGCTGCACCTCCGCCGTCGGCTCGGCGAAGGACCACGCGATGGACACGTGGAACGCGTCGTCCCCGTCGCCGCTCTTGGACGCGTACAGCGGCGGCTGCCCGAACTCCTCCACCAGCGCGTTGCAGCGCCGCAGGAGCTCCGCGAGCTCCGGGTTCTGCGGCGGCGCTACGGCGGACGAGCCCCCTAAAACAGTCTGGCCATCGTCCTCTTCCCTAGTCCTAGTGCAAGGCGCACTCGCGACCCGCAGCACGAGGAACGAGCGCGCGGACTCGCGCGCGCGGTGCCACGCCAGGCCGCGCGGCGCGAGGACGAAGGGCCGGACGCCGCTCGCCTGCGCGCGCGCGACCAGCTGCGCCAGGAACAAGTCCTTCTGCGCCGTGCTCAGCGCGATCGGCCGCGACAGGCTGACGTGCAGCGGCTGCGGGGCGCCCAGGTCCGACGTCAGGAACGAGGCGAGCGCCAGCAATAGCGGCGCGAGCGCGGGCTGCAGCGCGGAGAGCAGCGCGGAGAGGGCGCGGCGCTGCGCGGGGGTGGGGTGCCCTGCGGCTTTGGTTAGCGTGATGGTCTTTTTTCATGTGTATTGTGTGATATGATGTGATATGATCAAGGATGTGTGAGAGTGACAGGTAACTTGCATTCGATGTACAAGTGGCTCGGCCAGTTGCCAGCTTTGTGCGGGTTCACCCGTTTCCGGCCCTGGTGCAATGTCGGGTCGTCACTTGTGCTGACACGCACGGTGGACGCGTACAGGTCATGGAAGGCGGCGGGAAGCGGCGGGAGGACGGATTCATCGGGTGTTTTGGTGTGCGCTGTCTTTTGTCTTTTCACCGCTACGGATCCCGCTTCTTCGTCCCCGGACTCGGGGTCGGAGTCGGAGTCGGAGTAGTCTACCAGCGCCATCTCCCATCGTTGCCAATATTGCTTGCTACCCGAGTTTGCCTGTCGTATGCAGATGCGAAGTCCTTTCCAGGTCTCTGGTTTGATAGAAGTTGAAGAGGAAGGAAGCTATTAAACTTTGCTATAACCCAACCATTGTATTGGGAACCTTTAGGTTGAAGATGGCAGGGAGTCTGCATTAGTTTCCATCTTTTGATGTCGGTCGACCCACCACAATCCGTAGGGCTGAGGGGCATATGCAAGCTGCTGCATATATCTTCCCCCCGCTGTATCACAAATAGCAACATATAATCTCTTAGAGGCCTATTATTTGCTACTACATATGTGTACTGGAAGTATGCAGCAATTATTGACATTGCCTTCAAGTTAATATATCTTTCGAAGCAAGTGCCATGTCTAGGGCTATGACCCTATATGAAAAATGTCTAAGACAAAGAAGAAAACGAACACATCGTAATTTAAACTGAACGACAATTTTAAAATCTGTTTAAATGTAAGAATAAGATTGTCTTATATTTGGTCATCACGCAAGGCAAAACATGCGCACATAGTCTTCATGATATCCATCGAAGACCTTGAGATTGCCATCATTGATGCTTCTGGTATTTCATTCATATACTAATGTACTTCGACTTAGTAATGGAACCTATTCGTAAGCTACTTACCTTACTCTAATATAAGAAAAATCACTTATGGGCAAGTTGTTTTTTTGTATCTTCCTGTAGTTTGTTCTCTAAAACTCTGTAACCTAGAGCTTCTCTATAATTTCTGCGGGAGAAAAACTGTCAATAACAAATTAGATGTATAATCTCGGGCGCACTAGGATTATGCTAGTTGCCTCGATAATTCCTATAACTATAGCATAGAAGTATAGAGGACAATGCTGAGTGCACATAGTCAGAATTGCTAGTGTGTTGTAGAAGGACGGGAGACATTTGTCCCTAATTTTATGGCTTGCCAGATATTGGACGACTGCTTGATTGCTCGTAGAGAAGTTTTGCTAAGAGCTTATTCCTAGTGATGAATTTAGTAGATAAATACCTAACAATAAGGAACCAGTTGATTCATCCATAATACAACTATCTACATTGTTCCTGATTTTTGTCACGATGCAGACCATGGAAGCACAGGAGAGAGAGAAGTCCCTGATGGCCTAAGTGACTAGACTCTTAACAATTTTGACAGAAACGGGAGAATGTAAAGAATAAATTTATAAAATGTACATATATAAAATTGGCGACCAAATTGGACTTGGTATTTCCCCAATGTCAATATTGATGCCACACTTTTGATTTACTTTGCTGCCAACTTTATCTAGAGGTAGCTTCGCGAACTAACTCAACTGGTAACTCGAATGGGCTTCTTCTTGGTTACATGTAGTTAAGTAAGAGCCAGGGTTAGTGTAGGCGGATTCACAGGTACGAAATACCTCATAAGAGAGACCATACCTTAATAAGGAGTACCTGTGTGTCTAGTAGCAAAGTTTATACTGGATGAATTGGAAGCACAACACAAGTAATCAAAATGCTCCTTAGGCACATTACAAGTAATTACATCTCTTGTATCCGAGTACTAAAAACACCAGTAGTCTATCTAGTCCTTAACACAGCGGTGAGAGATCTTAGACTAGAAAGGGGATCGAGTTAATAAGATAATATCTGCAAGAGGGACACAGGTGGCTACCACCTTACTCAGTAGGAGACGAGATTCTTACTCAGGATCAAGGAAAAGATTTTGGCCGTGCCTTTAGAAGGTTCAGATTATGGCTGAGAGGACAGTATGTACCTCCTAGGAGCCAGTTGAAGCTTCCCTCCTTAACGGATCTTGGTGCTCTAGCCTAATGGATCTGATCACCGTGGTCACTGGCGGCCTTGAGCGCTCCTTCCTTTCTAACTGCTGATTTCGTCTCGATTCTCCTATTACAATCTGTATTTGTTGACGCTCTCGCTCTCTCTTCCTCTCCGCCGCGTCTTCTCTATTACAACCTTTCTCTCGCCGCATCTTCTTTTACTACAACCTTCATCAATCATCGTCACCCATTCTCGCCGCCAAAAGCTCAAATTATTCATGATACTTTCAGACTAATCGTCAACAGCATCATGTCGTTCAAAAACGCTTGGGTGAGTCTATCCTGATTCTCTTAGTCGTCGCCTTGGCGTTTTGTTTGCTTTTATGACGTGCTGTCTATCTACGTGAACTGTGCCTACAATGAACTGCTCAGATACAAAAGACTGCTATGATACCTGTTCCATTCACGTATATCACAAGAGACTCCCATCGCGCGCGCGCAATTGCACACATGACATATCAGCAAAAACATTTTGCACTGAACCCTTGAACGAGCCTCTAACCTGTTCCTGGTGATCTTCGATCGTCAAGTCCCCTTGTACCTTGTTCGTTCGTGATGTTACACGGGATATCCATGTCCTACTTACGTCATGTGGCTGAGCATCAATTACCTACTGTGTGGGACCGACAGGGATCAACACCCCTGTTAGGACGAAAAATAAGCTTTGAAAGCATCGGATCGGATCGCCGGTTACATCATAGCTACATTTCGAACGCGTACGCTGCAGGAATTGAGTTCATTTTGGCTAACTGTTTAAATTCCAATAGGCCTACGAGGAAGTCTTCGGGGCAATTTATGAGGACGAGCCTTGGAAACAATTCAGTCGTGCTCCTTCCAAGAGATCCGCCGCTACCACCACTACAGTTGCGACAACCCAACCTACATCCGAAGCCGCAACCACCACTGCCAAAACCTCTCAGGAAGTAGCAACTGTTCAGCATAAGGAAGTTGTTTCTTATCCCAACCTTGACCCGTCGTCAACCTCTAAATCCTCCGAGACTCGTCGACATTCTTGGTCGATTAGCAACATCAAGAACGTCGTCAAAGCAGCTTACAAAAGCACTCGTCGTCTTCTCAGCAACATGGCAGAACGACCACTCGACGCAATCAAGCGTGCCACAAAGGCCGCCGACCGTGCCCCGCATCTTCGCAAGAAGAACATGACGGGACCTGACATTGTCGACGCCCTCGATACTACTGGTATCGGCGGTGCCTATCATCACGACGGACCCTATGACGCAACGCTGGCTTCTCGCAATAAGAATAAGAAGTTTGCACCCGTCGAAGCTGTCAAGTACGGCAATTCCGAAGCGCTCCGAGCCACGCCTCGTGAGAACGTCATCGATTCCCTCGAGCGACATATTCCACTCCAAGGTACCGCTGTGATCCCACCCGGACATCGCGATATGAGCGGACGCATCATGGACTACGAGGAAGGCGCCGATCTTATGAGGGAGGCGGATGCGCCCGGTGGACCGTACCGACGATGGGATCACGTGGTAAGTCTTTCAATCCAATCTAATCGGCAAATTGAATTGAGGCATTTGAATTAATGTTTCATCAGAAGTACCACCCTGACGACCTTAAGGGGAAGGGTGAGCCGTCGTACTCCATCGAGGAGAAGCTCAAGCGCCAAGAGCACATGCGCAAGCGTTCGTCGGACCAGAACGGCGTCTACGAGATGCAGCCTACTGCACACGCCACCGGATCCCACGGCAAGAAGGACAGCGTCTCCTCCGTTCGCGAGCGCAGCGGAAGCCTTGACTCGGCAGGCCCCTCGAACAGCAAGGGAAAGCGCCTCAGCGACGGCATCAAGCGTCGCATTGGCAGCATCCGTCGCAAGCACGACGACGTCTAAGTATCCTCTATCGACCACTTCCGCCTCTTACGAATCGTGCTAGAACCATGATGTACGTTCTAGCCTTGACCGTGCGAGTCTACCAGTCGTCGCAACTATCATCGACGATTTCCTATGTTTTCCCGGCTCTTTCGAGATGCAATCGAAATGGCACACGGCGTCGGCACATATCACCTATTTTCTTATGTTCACACACCGGAATTCCCAAGGGCGTCGCGCATAGCAGGCTTTGAGTTATCGGCAGGGGCGGCAACCTGCGCGAAGGGTGAATCGGCACTGCGATGCGACGGCCTTGGGGTGAAACCTGCGGTTTCACGAATACTACGCTTTACGATGTTCCAAATACAAAGTTCCAAATCTTTCATGGTCGACGGGCGAGACTGAACGACGTTCAGTTACCAAACAATGGTGCATTCGGCTCCCACCCGCGATTCTTCCATCCCATCTTCACAGGATGCGGTCTCTGTTCCCAAAGCCCGCAGAATTGATTCTTAAGTATGTACATGACAGACGAGCAAAATGTCTCCCGGCTTGAAAGGAGAAGGCCAGGGCTCTAGGAGCTAAGGTTAGGAGGGCTTACCTTACGTTTCCAGAGAGAAATAAGGCGACGACTATGGCACGGCTGTGGCTTTGCTGGAAAGGGTACAGGACAGGTTGCTTTGCAGAACAAGTACCCTAGGAGAGGGCCATTTTCATAGCTGAATGAAATCAAAAATATCAGCACAATAACATGAGTGTCTTAATTGCCTTTTACGTGACCATGTGAGAAGTGACTGTGAAAAGCCCTTTGCGTAGTGCATTTTGCCATTAAGCAAGAATCTAATCCCTATCGTACATTCCAGGTAGGATTCCATCATGGGATCCATGACTGGCATAAAAGTCTGAGGTATCTGAGATATCTTCATGGCCTGTTCGTCACCCTTCTAGCTTATTTTCTGCGACTGAAGACTAATGCAATTTTTACCGTCTGAATGCCACCTACCTTCCAAAGCAGGTGCGCATTTCCTTCTCATCTCATCTCACCCCATCACAGATACGCCAACCCGCTCGTCCCCAGCACCTCCCTCAGGACATCCCTGACCTCGTCCACGCCGGCGAACCCGACGCGGCCGGCGATCTCCGCGCGGCGGCCCGCGGCCAGCTCGTTCCAGCGGGCGAGCAGGACGCCGTCGACGATATTCCTGCCCACGCCCGCGTCGACGGCGGGCGGGAAGCGGCCGACGACGCCGGAGGTGGCGGGGGCGCGGTAGGCCTTGGGGTTGAGGCCGGCGTGGTGCGGCAGCGACGACAGCAGCTGGCCCGCCAGGAAGGAGAGGCGGCGGTACTGCGGCTCGGACAGCGGCGACAGCGTGGCGAGCACGCCCGTCGGCGACGTGAGGAGGATCGTGGCGGGCGCCGCGGCGGCGCTGTGCTCGCCCTCGGGGGTCCCCGGCGTGCCGTTGAGGGGCTGCTGGGCTAGGTAGTCGGAGCCCGTGGGCAGCGTGCGGGGGAGCAGCATGCTGCGCGTGGGGGGGTGCGCGCCGGCGGAGAAGGTGGTGCGGTGGAGCAGGAGGTGGCCTTGGAGGGACTTGGGGTCTATTTGTGGTGTTAGCATACAGGTTTTCAACGGATATAGAGGGGAAAGGGGGAGGGGGGCTTACGGTCAGGGTCGAACTGCAGGATGTGGATTCCAGCATCCGAGTCGCAAGCCACAATCAGGAGTTCATTACCATCGGGGAGGAAGTCCACCGTCAGGATCTCCAACCTGGTAGCGCTCTTGCCGAAGAGCACCATCCTGTAGGGCTCTTCGGTGTAGCCCGTGAACCAGACACCTTTGACGGCATCGGCCATGAGGCAGAGGCCCGTTCCCTTCAGTTCGCGGACGGTAGTCACGTAACAGCTCATGTCCATAAACGCGACGGGAAGAAGGGTGCCATCCTCCTTCAGACCACGAACCATACACTTCTGCCCCTGGGCCACCAGCATCAGCCCTTGGGTGCCGATCTCAGAGAGGGCCGTAACAGCCCCGCGAGGAATATCCTCGTTGGCCACGAGTTTCAGCTTCTTGTTTGTTTCGGGTCTCCCCGGCTCGGGGATGACTGTGACCACGTCGTAGACCAGAACCCGGCCTCTAATCGGGAGATCTTCGCCACGAGAGACAGCCGTGCCAACAGTAATAAGATGCTTTCGTTCGTTAGTCGATTCGGATACTTCCAGGTTGAGCGTCTCGACGCACATTATCGTCTCGCAGGGTTCTAACTGGATAGAGTCGATGACCGTCCAGTTGCTGGGGTTAATGAGCTTGATCACTCCACGTTCGACCATGGGCTTGAAGACCAGATCCTTTTCTTGCAGCCATTCCTTATGGTAATCGTCCTCCTTGGGCAACTCGAACGGCTCTAGGGTGTCGCAGCCAGCAACAAAGGTGCCGGACGGCGGGTGGTAAGAGATGGAGTGGACGTCGATGCCCAGGGATATTTTCCTGAGAGGCATGCCAATGTCGGCATAGGTGGTGTTACGAATGGGTACTTGCGACACTCGGGCAATGCCTTTGTAATCTGCGTAGATGAAGCCACGCTCGCAACCTTCGGTGTGGAAGGAAGCCATTCCACGAACTCCGTTACCATGCAGACCGATAACCTTCGGCAGGGTTTTCGACGATTTTAGGATAAAACTTGGCGAGTTGCCTGGCAGAAAAACCGTTTTGTATCCCGCAACATTCTCACATCGCCGCATCGGAAGGGCTTTTTGCACCTCGTCAATATCATCATCGGCTGGTTCAAGTAGATCGTCTGCTAAGACGGGGTTGGGTAACTTCTGGAAGTGAAGTGTGGCCGAAAGATCCTGCTCCGTCGTCGACGGTGTGCGGAACGGCTCGTATATCGTCACGTCATCGTTTTCGTGTCGAGCCTGGCGCTGGTGAGTAATGTGGAAGTAATAAACATGAATTGGGCTTACTCACAATAAGGTATGGGTGAGAGGATGTCATATCTCCAAGGTCGGCTACTAATATCTCCTTAATGGTGTCCTTGGCCGTTCCTCGTCTCGCTGCATAGTTTGCTGAAAGGACTGCCGGCACAAATGGCAAACCTTCTGCAACATAGACAGGCTTTGAGATATCTGGCAGAGCATATACCTGGTGCTATTAGTTAATGACTTGGAGGAAAGGAATATACCACCTACATGAAGTGCTCCGGTCTTGCTAAGTAAAAACATCATTATGTTTTCACCAGCTCCCGCGCCTTTATCACTCTGGGTCTTAGCGAACATGCCGGTTTTATCTTCGTACAAACAGCCAGTGGCCCATTTGGTCGAAGAAAGCGCCGAGTCTCCCTTCTCGAGCTCCTCAAGCTCCAAGTTCTTATCAATCTTCGTAATGAAGATACTTGCATCATCTCGTACTAAGAGAAGATAATGATCAGATATGCTAGCACTGTCCACCCTAGGTTCAGCACCTGTCTCTTCATCGAGCATTGGAAGGATCTGGGTTAGTCCAAAGTCTGCGTTGTCATGTTAGTATGTGACCAATGAGGATATGAGATGATCTTACCCCCGTCGTAACAGTGAACAGCAGTCTTCAGCACTTGGATGATTCTCATATGGTTGCCCATGGTGCCCGCCTCGATAGTAAAACCAGCAGCGGGTTCAAATTCCGTCCCTGTCAAGGCTTCAAACCCTGCACCCGTCAGAGCATACACATCCGAAGTCTCGTACGTGTCCAAGTCGACCTTGGAAACAATCATGAATCGGTCATACTGGGCAGATGTTTCGTATTCCGCACCCATGGATGTTGCTCCTTTGTCACTTTGTAATGATTTCGGTATAGGTTTTTGAGCAGCTATAGTCCAGAAGCCCCTTGCTTCCGGAAACTCGAAGTGTCCAATGACTCTTGGCTGTATCTCTCGGTTAATTATGGCAACTGAGCCTGCGTTGCCTCGGCCACATGCGGCAACAAAGCTTAGCTCGCTCGACACACCAGCATGGTTTTTCTGTTCTGCTTCGCTGAGCGAGTTTGCCTGTCCAAGAGCGAAATCTCTTATGGGTGCAATGCTGACGAGACGATCATGCACACGGAAGAGGAGCTCGCCTGGCTTGCTACCTGGTGCAATAGTAGAACGTGGTTGTTGCTTAGACGGCGCATCGTCATCGCCGTAGAGATCATCGTCATCCTCCAAATCTTCCATATCTTCGTCGTCAATGTCGAGCTCTAGTGAAGGGTCGAGTAGACGAGACCTTTTTCTTCCAGATTGGGATTGCTTGCGCGTCCAGCCAACGACTAGTGAGTCACCGTATTCGCTTCCTGTAAATATGCACGTTCTGTTCAAATTGCTTAACGTCGTGACGCCGGCTGGTATCACAGCGCCGCCATTTTCTGGTGCAATTAATCGAAGACTAAAACCAGATACGATCCGACCGTCGATTTTAAAGGTGATCACAGCGAGGCGGCCATCGTTCAGAACCATCAAGCATTCGCCGTTCTCAGCTGACAAGACTTCGATTTCACAGCCTTCTAGCCTCAGTTCTAGGTCGGACTGATCAACCAAGCTAAATGATGTAGCTTGCTTCGCAAACTGATTAACACCAACGCCGTGGGATTTGCCAGATTGGTCGATATGTATCAATTCATTTATGCCAACTAAAAGGGCGCCACCGACAGGGGCAGGCAGTGCAATGACTCGAAACAAATCTTGCGGGAGGTTAGCCACTGACAAGATAGGCGTAGAGGCCTCTGCCTGTATGTCCAAGGTGAACACCATGTACGTTAGCTGGTCCTTTCGACCAAGGACTAAGGATGGGGCCGCAGTCGATGATAGTATACCAAACGACGGCTCTCTGTATTCGTGGAGAAAGGCAAGATGTACGGGATGAAGGAGGTTAGAGTCAAGATTGGGCAATCGGAGGACAAATGAGGATGAATACGGTGTCTCTTCATTGCTGCTAGTTCCATTTGTGAGGGTAGTAGTAGAGGCCTCTTTGGCTGGCCGAGATCCATCCAATTCCTCGTCCCAGTCATCCATATCTATGTCTTCCTCTGCGGCCTTGAATTGTATTATAGCAAGGCTTCGCGCTCCAAACTTCAATGCGGCGCATCTGCTGCCGGGGTCTGCTGCTAGGAAATTGACATAGTGACCTAGTGGAGCAGCCCACGGGGCACCTTGAAGGTCTTCTTGTTCGTAGTAGTGTATAGAGGTCGTGTTTATGGAGTGTTTCTCGGGATCCCATTCAACCATCCCCAGCTTAGCATCTTTGAATGCTAGTAAGAGAGCTTCTCCACCCGATGCAGTTTTCTTCGACTTGATGCGCGCAAGTCCTGTTATTGTCCCTGACAAGGTAAACTCAGCAACGAGTATCAGCTTCGTATAGCTAGAACGATCTGATCTAACGAGTACGGAGTCACCGCCAAGGAAAGAAGCTTCGAGGCCGTCATCGTCGTTCACTCGGGAGTCGTAGTGTTCGGTTGATCGAGAAGATTGAAGTTGCGCATTCTGGGCCTTATCGAGTTCAGCAGATACCGACTTGGTTGTAAAGATCTGTAGGACAGAAGCTCTTGCGACAACAAGATTGTTGCTTTGCGCCGAGATAAAGGGTAGGGATAGGGAGTGTGTGACAGCCGTCGGCGGCGTCAGCTCCGTATAACATTGCATTTTGGATCTTGTTTCCTCATCTCAGATATAATCTTATGAGGATACAATTCCGGTTCTATCACGTCGCAAAGGTTATGAGGTCATAAAACATGCGTTGAAGTTTGTCACGAATTGGAAGCTCAAAACGCGCCAAAAGCCTAAGCTGCATGCGACGTGCAGCTTGTATGTATGTACCCGGGTCACCGATAAGATAATACATTAACCGAGTATGGACTTATACCATCTAATCATCTATACATAATTCGTGGGGTAATCTGAATGGTTCCAGTTCGATAAAACGATAAAGGTAAAAGGTAAATGCTAAATGACGAGTGCCACATGGCAAACTCTAAGAAAGACTTCATCTCGTGAATTTAAATCAGTTCGGTGGGTGGGATTTCTCAAGGAAAACCAACCAATATCAAAACTTTGGAGGGACTACCCATCTCAAACTAAACCACGAAAGCTACATGTCCATTAAGATACATCTGCCTATGTATGGGATGAACATCGATACTTAGGCGCTCATAATAAGTGGTGTAACAATGGCATCAACCACCGGCATCTTTCGTTTCTTCGACCTCCCACCGGAGTTAAGGGGAGCTATTCTCACCGAGCTTCTAACCTCGGATTCTAGCATTGTGCTCCACAGCGCCACCCTTTCCCGGCCCCCAATCTCAGATCTCCCCGGCATCCTGAATATCTTCCTCGTCAGTATACAGATGTACCACGAGGCGTCTGCCATCTTCTATGCTCAAAATCGCTTCATCCTGAACGCCCAAAGTCATCGCTTACCGGTCCATCTCACGAGCCGGGGAGGGTTCCTCAGCGAAGAGGGACAGGACGCTCGTAGGCGCGTGCGCAGCTTGACCCTCCATCTCACGAGGGTGGGTGGAGAGTTCGAGCGCGTGCTGGGGCCGGCTCTGTCTGATATGGTCCTCAACGGCAGCTTACGGGACCTTGGGCTACGTTTGATGCCGCCGAGTTGGCGTAGCCATGCAAACCGGACGCTCGACCCGGAGATGGTACAGCGGCCTCCTTTTCAGGCATTACTGAGACTGCTAGCCGACCCGTACTTGGAAACCGTCGAGCTACTGGCCTGGAGGGTGCATCTAACCGTCTTCTGCCCATTTCACCAGAAGCAGTATCCGTCGATGAAGACGGACATCGAATCGATCGACGATCAGGGCCTGGCCATTCTACGGAACGGTCCTGATTGGGTCGAAGTGGATTGGAGAGCCATGATCGAAGCCTATGGATCAGGACAACAGATTGTGAGGATTGGGGAACGGAGCTACTGAGATGACATTGCGATCGATGCAGTGAGTCTTGGTGAGACACATCTTGTCACCACTGAATCCCCCCCATGGAACTCGGTAATCCGTTTCAGGGCTCGGTCGTACTGGCCAGATCTAATCGAAGAGTCCTCGGGCCAATTAAGACAAGACAAAGCTCAACGTTACGCTGATGAGGACTCTGAATCGTTGAGCTTGTTTTTGGTATGCCTTGGGGTAATGCATGGTTGAAGTGTCGTTGGATTAAGGCTGAGGATTTTAATTGCTATAGTCACTGCTACAGGGCAGTCTGTCACACTCCATATGTGCCATAGACTCACTGCCCGTACGCAATAGGCTACTCATTACAGTATAGGGAGGGCCTAACCACAACTTCTCCTATGTAAGTTTCTCAACGCCGACAGCAATCCCCAAGTCGTTTGACACTCTCGGTGTTACGCCGTGTCAAGCATGGCTGGGAAACGGTTAGCTTAAAGCCACTATTTCCGAGTCATGCTCGGTTCTTGAGGCCAAGCCCTTAGAGATTAACTCTGTTCTCAACTACCCGCATCTCAACATCATCTCTCGGCGGAATTGCTGCATACAATAGCTCGGACTTTCCGCAACCCAGTCTCATGAGAGTCTCTTGGCAGAAGAACACGGCAGGAAGCCAAGAAGATTGGGCGTACATAGTATATGCAGCCAAGCTCGCCGAGTTACCCTCTAGCGCCGGCACTGTCTAGCTGAAGGCTAGAGCAAGGCCCTGTCGATCACCCGCAGTCATCGTCTATGAAACTGTGCTCCAGCTTCTTCAGTACGCCACGTCTCACCTGTGTCCCGATCTAGAAGCCTAGCTAGCTTCGTCAAGCTACAACTTGTTCAACTCAAACGTCTTGTCAATAGGGGGCGTGGGGGTGATAGGACGATAGGGGTCTTCGATAAATGACGCGCGGTGCTATCCACCTTTGCTTGCAGCGATGTACAGACGATCAGAGCAGACGAAGGCATGCACAACTTGGATCACACAAGACGAGTGGCTGCATGGATTACTGGTATGACTTACATAGTCCCGCCTTGTGCAATCTTGGTATTCTTGGCGCATCGTCCGGTGTAAGCGGTGTACCGCGAAATCCGCTCCGCCGAGAGAAGCCTTCTGCTCCTAGCCTGTTTTCCCGCGGCCGTTAGCACCTATATCCGCCCCTATGGGAGATGGACATCCGCGTTTGTGCTCGCGATCTTGTTATGCACAAGAGATTCATTCCTGTTTCTCGCCACATAGCGTAGTCTAGACCTCTGCTTCATTACCGTGGTTCAGGGAAATTGTAGTACAGCCGTCTGGGCGCATCAATAGAATCTCCGAACATAGTAATGAACGTATTTCTCCATATTACGATCCCATGGGAAGGTTTATGAGCGCGCCAAGGAAACGGTTGTGGAATACGTGTGCTCGAGGGGGGCAACCACCATACAATCTCTCAACGTTGCACTATCAGGATTCAGGAACCATTCCTACGCTTTCGTTTTTGGTAAAACCATCTAGGTCCATATGTACATACATACATAGATACGGCAGACAGCCAATCTGGCTTATCTTCAAGATACCAAGTACAGATTTAGATTTGGGGTTCTGGGGAATGCCTGTCAATTCCTAGGATTAAATTAATCAGCACGACGTCATCCCTCTTATCCTCGTTGGTTACCATGTTCTTGGGATTCTATTCCTCTAACAACCGAGCTAAGCCACCCCTAAATTCTAGAGCTATCTATGATCTATCTGGCGATCTGGCTAACTTTCGCGATTCGGACGTCAGTCAGTGTCTGATATCATCCCATTACGACAGACCCTCTCCCTTCTTTCATCATTCACGTGCGACGGGATCGAACCCCCAGAACAGGACACAACCCCTAACTCCCTGCTTGCCTATGTTGCTTACAGTTGTGATATGTGTCTGTGTGTTTCTGAGGTCAGACGTCACAAACCGAGACGATCTCATTCGTTGGGTACGTGCGTGAGCCGAGGCAGGTTGGGTTGCTACCTTATGCAGAGCGAGCTCTAGGCTGCAGTTATCGCACATTAAAGCACTTTCAGTAAACAGATTGACAGATCTTCATTTCGTGCCAAGGTATTTTTGCGCCTATAGCACACTATGATTGCGCGGACTCATGTAGGCGGTCGGTAGGCAGAGCCTCTCATTAGTGTATCGTAAAGTAGGGGGACTGCAAAGGACCTCAAAGAAAGGCTGTCAGCCTTGAATTATTAACATTACGTATGAACTACCCAATATACTGTAAGACAGAGTGCAACCTAGAAAGGCCTCGACGCGACGAGAGAGCAAAGGTGGTCGCGTCAATCGTTCACGTGCGGCACACTGTTGGCTGCCGGCCATGTGCCCCCGGAAGGCGTTCGGCAGACAACCGAAAGTTGTGCAAGACAACCTAGATGGAAGTAATACAAGTGTAAGGTAGGTAGGGATTGCGGCTCGATTGGATGACTCTTCGCCTCCTCTCGATCGAGGATACTCTAATTGGGCCGGTCCTCCTTCGGTTTTCGTTCGTCACATTTCTTTTCACCTCTGCGAGCCATGGCGCACATCATTTAGAAAACCTTGTGTGTGTGAAATTTGGATGCTGGTGGTGGTGGTAGTAGTAGTATTAGTGGTAGTCTAAAGGGACGCACGGGCTGGCGGGATAGAGAAAGATAGTGGCGGGCTACATAGGTAGAGAAGGATTGGAGAGATTACCAAGACCGTGGATAAGGTAGCGAGAAAACGTCAGAAAAGATTCAGCCAGCCATAAACGCCATAAACGTTAGGTACATGCAAACACACAGACGTCGGCATTAATTGCCTACCTTACCGTATGCAACGTACATAAAGCTACGGTAGAGTCGAAGGTACATGTAGCTATGCGCAGGCATGCACATGTATGCACCCTGAAGCTTGCTTGATAAGCCCGACAGCTGTCGAAAGTCGGTGGGATATTATATCACCAGGTAGCCTCTTATGCCGATCACAAATGGGTACTTTGATACCCGCTGAGGTATATTATAGAGCAGTATACAGTATAGCAAGAGTAGGTAGGTACCTAGGTGGATAGAAACACTTATCTTAGGTACCTGGTTGAAACGCCAATACGTTATTCGCAGTTTAAAAAAGAAACGAGATGTCGCAGCGTAGTAAAACAAAACACTTCGGCCGCGGTGCCTTGGCAAGCTTGGTAGTTCTAGATGCGCCAAGTATTTATGTATTGTTTCAGATTCTTTCAGGTCTGATAGTGAAAAGCTTGTGATACTGAGCGCGACTGGGCAGCTGGGGTTTACTCCCCCCGGGCAGCCGGGTTGAGCTCTTTGTTGTTGTACCTAACTATATGAGCTAGGGCTTCTATGGTAGGTGGCGTCTGTAGCCAAGCAAGGCCAAGGTAGCTTGAGCTCTTATGCAGTAAGCTATCTGATCGGCGGGGTCATCGCGTGCTTTGCGGATAAGGGTCCGTCACACGTAGGGTATGGATTGACATAAGTGTCCAACTAGTCCAACTCCGTCTGTGTTATACCTATGTACCTACTAATAATAATAGTAACCTATGATATGTGCTGGCTTTGCTTGCCTGCCCTGTCCTGCCAAGCCTCGAGATTTGCTCGAAACAACCCGGCTTGGTATTTGCTTGGCCGCTATATTTGTAAATTGCCATGGAAGAGCAAGTGGCTGGCGATGCGGTCATCGTCGGACTATGGGTGCCTCCATTCAATGAATACGAAGGTACCTTGGGTGAGAAATTCATGATTCGTAATATTGTCCATACTCTGATCCTATTGTCTGGTTTTCTGGAAGCATTTCTGTTTCGAGAGCAAGGGATATGCGGGTAGGCTTGTAAGTTGGACCAATCACGAGTTGCGCTTGCGGCTTTTTAGAGCCAAATATGTGCTATTCGCTTCTTACTGCTTGTGGATGTTCTATGCGGACCCGTTTCCGCTATTCTGTATGTAGGCAGGGTAGCTTAGAGCTCGAACACGTCAAAAGGAGGATGTGACTGATGCCTTGGACGTGCTCTAGCGCGTATAGCTGACTGGTTCGCTGAGTTGAGACTACATATTCGCGCAACGAGCAGGGGTGAAAGCAGTGGGACACAACATATGCTGGCTCTTCTCCCACAAGTGAGAATGGTACCGTTCCATTTGAGATTCTGGAATACAGTAGTATAAGCTAAATCTGCAAGATCCGAAAGGCCCTTGTCCTTTCTAGTATATCCCATCCATACCATATGTAGAGGGATAAGAGTCCATCTCCCGCAAATAACCGCTAAGAAACCCAAGATTCGCATCCGTCCCATCAAGGTGTGTACAGTATGCTGTACGAAGTGTCTACTCCAGTTGTCCCATCCATCCGTTCCGTCGCTTTCCCAAGTCCATTCAGAACGCCACAGAAATCAAGGGAACGAAAGCCGTCCCTCCAAGAATAGATGAGCTTCCCTCCATTTGAATGTGTTATGTGCAAATCGTTACTTTTGGGGTCATGTCGTAAGGTTTGGCCATAATGGCACCATTTTTTGTTTGAACTTTTGTAGAATCAAGTAGAGTTTACTTTTGTTGAGATCTGCTCATGATTTACTCGACAGCGACCTCGTGGTAGTCCTCCTTGTGCTCGCCAACGTGCTCACCCCAGTGGACGGGGCCGAGCTTCAGGAAGCGGAGGCTGGTGGGGCTGCCGACACTGCTCTGGCTGGAGCTGCGGCGGGCAAGGGAGGCGGGCTGGATGTCCTGGGTGGTGGGGTACGAAGCAGAGGTGGTGGGAGCAAGAGATAGGAACACCTGAGGCTGCTCCTTGCGGACGTTCTGGGCGAAGCTCTGGTTGACGGAAGACATTTTCGGTTTTGGTTTGGTAGAGTAGATAATAGTTGATGTGTGAGTTTGATAGTCTTTGATAGAGAGATGTTGGATCTTTGTTGGTTTCTTTCTGCTTTGTCTGAGAAGTGCTTGTCTTTGTGAGATGAAGAATGATTTGAAGAGAACAGAGACCTTCGAGAGAATGGGATGCGTCCTTTATAGAAAACTGTCAGCCATGACGGAGTACTAGCAGGGCAGAAGGGGAGGACTGCCAAGATTGGTCCCCCCACACTGGCACAGGCACACCACACACACTACACATACCTACACACCGATAACATGCGGACGGACTATATGTATCCAGTCGCCATGGGCCTTGGTGCGTTTCTAGTAATATGTCGCCAAGACCTGCCATAATGGTAATGCTCTAGGATATTTTCTTTTGTGCCGCAGAGTGCGTATGGTTTCAAGCAGTCAGCACCCACGCCCCAGAATCCTGAGAATAGAATCCTAGAATCCCAGCATGACGGAGGGGTGGCCGGGACCAGGCTTATTAGGTCCTATCTATTCCTCCCTTCCGCTGTGATTGGGCGTGGCGACCAAACCGCCCGCGGACATAGTGGCGCATCTCCGGGCTATGAGCGCATTGCACAAAATGGAGGAAACACGCACGCACACGCACACGTGGGGTGCACAATTGGGCAGCGAATAGCCAAGCATAACATAATCGATGCTCGAGCATAACGAGCACAAGTCTTGTGCTATCTTATATCCGAGGTCCAGGCTAGGATCCGATCCGATTGGGGATTGATTATTTAGTAACAATTCGTATCCTCGGTCGGTCGGGCGGGTCACGATGAGCAATAGGTAGTCGACCGCCCGAGGCTTACACTCTGAGCCTCAAGACTACCGAGAAACATATGATATAGAACGAGAAGGTGTGGAGAAGCGCGATGCGGCTCCTTTGGACTTTAAATAAACATCAACGACACCCGGTTTCCCGGGCCATCACGGCGAGAATGGCCTCGAGTTCGGAGGTTCGACACTCTGCGATTGGGTGGGCCAAGCCGCTAACGGGATTGTTCGGAGAGGCCTATGAGATCGCGCATGGGCACCCGGAGATATCGGTCCTGCCTTAAATGGAATTATAGAAGACCCCTATTTCTCAATAGGCGATGCTGAGAGGTATAGGTAAGGTAGACAGAAGCCCTCATAGTAAATAGGTAGAGTTCCAAGGTTGATAACTAGCACTTCCTATCATTGTAGTAATATGATACTCAGCTATGTGCATATCCAAACGCAGAGCTCCGAATCACTAAATTTCTAACCCATTGATCTCTTAAACCCACAAACTTAGCAAGGTATTAAAAAATGCTCACGAGATGACCAGGGAAGCGAAGTCAGAGAGCTGCGCCAAGAATTGAATGTTACCATCATTGTTTATTCAGAGATGTCAAGAGTTTACTAGGTCAGCAAGTTGTTAGTGAAGCTTACGAACTACTTGCCATGATTCTTGAATGGAGGGTCAGAGTTTATTCATGACTAGCAAACTCAGTTTATATGCATGGCTATGGCTATGCAGGTTCTCGTCTATCTAGGTATGAATGGCGAAGGGGAATTGCAGTTGTCAGCGCTAGAATACTGCATAGGTACCTTATAGGGGCTGCTGCCTACTTTGCCGCATTGCCTTTCCTACTACAGTCAATAAACCATTCAACTTCGTGATAACCCAAGCTGCACACTCCTACGGGCACCCATAGCGCTGATATTTGATTTTGATAGACATACAACTGGAGCCTGAGAACAGGAACAAGAGAAAGAGGGAAAATAGGAGAAGACGGAGATGTACGAGAAGCTGAAGACGAGCGCGACCCAGTATGTGCAGTGTAGGTGTCGTGCTTGATGTGTGCAAATTACTTAATCACCAATTTACCATTTTCAAATAACCATTGACAGGAATCAAAGAAAAAGAGAATTATTTTCGGTGACTAGGGTGCTTACAGGCAGTTTACCTACCTAGGTATGGGCGAAGAGGGTCATGACTGAATAGGGGTAGGTATCTTCTCTAGACAGCATGCACAGGTACTTATAATGGCAAGATAATTGCATACCTCTACTCCTACATCTAAGGATTGGGCTAATTGTCTCGATGTTTAGGTAGGTGGACTGACAAGACGCCATAGCGCATGGGTTACGAAAGACATTAAATATATTTAAAAAATCGTGGTCATGACATCAATCCTCGAGAGTGGTCTGCTCGTTGACCTCTAAGATAGTACATGAGCCCCAGGCGTCATGGATTCTTATTTTACTAAGTTTCAACCACGATGGCCTAATACACAATATGCGAACTACAAGCACCAAAGCCAGGTCATTGTTGAATTAGAGCCCCTTACCCTTTGCTGTTATCTAAGACTGCCTCAGTTTTATCGGGGTGGAAATTCCAGCTAGCTACCTCTATTCGCACGTGTAATCTATTATAATATAGTCTCCGTGTCCACTTCATAAGCCCATCAGGAGTTATATCCATACTATTGTCGTTTTCGCGTTTAACAAAGACCAAAGTGCACACCTCCATATTAGACACATGTAATGGCAGAGGTCATACTTGAGGGCTCACATCGTAGCTAGGCAGCATCACTATTGCTCGACTATGAGGGTAGATGAATGCTGTGACAATGGTGATGTCTAAAGTAAAAATTCTCAAGGCTCCCTCGTGTCGCTGTTTCTCGCAATATTCTTTCCTGGATGTCTAGGTTAACCACCCCAAAACCCTCTAACTTCTTGCTGTCCTGCCTTCCGTATGTTTGTCATGAACTCTATCTTGAAATGACAGAAGCCAGAACAAGCCCATTAGGTAAGTATGTAGGTACCTGCGTAGTAGATAGGCGCTCGGGGAACTTCCTACAAGTAGAAGATAAGCAGAAACGTTCGCATCCACAGAAGTATGGCATATGACTTGGACATGCCACGATTCTACTTGGAGGTTATGCCCTGACAGGAGCAAAAGAGGTGTTGCATTTTGAGAGTTCTTCGAGCTCTAGTAGTATCAGGCACGGGGGAGTGATCAGAGTGATGGATCATATGATTCGACGACCTGCAGCTATGAGCTAGAACTAGTATAATCCCAAGCTCCTCCATAATATCATGGCTTTCTCTAGCCAGAAGATGGAAGGATGAAGCCCCTTTTATACACCTGCGAGCTACTAGCTACCCCCATGGGAGTAACCCTAATGACGATATCTCCGCCTACACCAACTGCCCCTGGCAAGTAGGGAAATCCGACTGAAACCATGGCCACATCAGTAGGCCATTAGGCCTACGACTTGGTACCGTGAAACGACAAGTGTTATCTTCAAATTGTCGAACATGCTTGTATATCCCGTATATAGGGGTCGCGGTGTAGCATATGGGTAATTAACGCTAGTCCGTTGCTATGGTTCGAGGCACTTGGTCCAAACCTAAAAGAAGTGTTAGCCAAATTGTCTATCTCTCGAATCAGAACGGCTTGCGACTGGCTCACCTTGGTGAGGACTAGGCTGAGTTTTACCGAAGAATAGATTCGACACGCCTGGTAGGAGTAGATCAGCTATCTGGCAACATGGCTGCTTAGACTTTAGTGCTGTGGCACTTGGAGCTAAGTATAATGGACTATGGTTCATATTGTAAGTAATAGCTGGTGTTCGACGTATCTTAAGGGGGGCATTTATTGTTGAGGATAACGTACCCCTAAGGCATTGACACAGGCACAACACCCTATCGACACTATCATCAGCTGCGAATTGCATCAATATTTTGGCATATTCCTCTAGAAAAGCTTCAAGGCAAAGCTGTGGCGATCTAGAGCGTATGAGGATATATGGACATCGAGTGGCTGATTAAAGACTGATACTAGGTTCCTGTGGCTATTGCTGCTTCATAAACGATGTGCGTGTGCCCTTAAGAATCGCCGATATGTCAACTCGCTAAATTCAGCGAAAGACGTGAAACCGAGAAAGAATCAGGTCGTTTGGTTTTGCTAAGACGAAGGGCACTCTGCGAGGCCGATCTAGCCGAAGCACGCCAAATAAGCTTCTTGTTCAACATCACGCGACTACGAAAAGCAGCGTTGGCTAAGCCTGCTACGTAGTCTAGGTAGTGCTGTCGCCTCCCTAGGTCTACATCTAGGAAGAAAGCTCATCAGCCTGGCTCCTGGCACATCACCACAATAGAAACAATTCATCATCCCCGAGTTGTGTCCGACTTACTTGACTTGTCAAAATTTGGTAAACCTCCATCATGTGGATAGAACAGATGTGGGCACATCGGCGACCTCTCCGTTGGTAAAAATAACAGGGCTTACGATATTGCTTGGGTGGCGACGTTTTGCGCCAAGCGGGTGACATGACCGGAACACGCAATCACCTCCATATGCTGTAGTTTAGGGGAGAATCGATGAGCAGGTTTCCGTTGATCTTCCCAGGGGTTGTTGTCGAAATCGGAGAAGTCGGTGTTAGGCACTGCGTAGCAATAACCCCCTAACCATCTCGTCCGTTCATCACAAGGAGGAAGGATTCATAAATAACACCGAGGCTGACCGTGATGCTGTTAATAATAACTCATGTGCGTATATGCAAGCTCGTCACCCTGTAAGGATTTAGCGTTACGGTCTGGGTTCGCGGGATCGGGTTAGTGGGTTTGGTCCATAGATGATGGCAATTTGGTACTCGATTTATTTCTTCCGGAGGCTCCCGTAGATGAAGTACTTCGAGTCTGTAGGACTTTAGAGTGATGGCGACGAGCTCGTTAGCTACCAGTGAGGGGAGAAAACTTGGCTATGCTCCTATAGGGGTCCTGAGGACCCCGGTCTTGGAGACTTGGCTACCACACATAATTCCCTGTAAAGGTGGGAAGTATGCTTTGGAAAGAGCATAGGGGTGCCCCAAGAAGAGTGGTATAGGCACCGGTCACTTTCAAATGCTTATGACTGCAGACAAGGAGGTAGGTGTGGTTGATTCGATACGCCGAGTACCATAAGACATCCTGTTGGTGCTAGCGACGAGTTGCACAGTCATTGAACCCCTAATTTAGGTATTGCTATGTTACACTGCTTCCGCTCTGGTCATCTAGCGTCTCATGGAAAGCTCGGAAACTCTGCCGTGACTCGATCCTACGTTTGACCCCAGCCGGTGAGCTTCGCGTAGCCCGCAAGTGCTAGCAAAGAGAAAGCCCCCAATGAACGTTACGATCTTCGCTTCGAGCCATCGAGTTATGCGAATGTGCTCGGAGGCCAGACGAGCCAACACTCGTACTTTTGAGGTCATCGGGGATGAGCGTCGGCCAACTATGCAGCGCAATGTCACAAGCTATGATGGGTAAAACCGTGAGTGGCTAAACATGTGTTATTACTATCCTTCACCATCACTCCAAGTCCCTCCTAGATATCGAACAAGGGGTACTGGGACTCCTAACCACCCATGCGAATGCCGAAATGATGTTACTATGGCGAGGTAGATAGACATAAGAAGGGCCGGGCCGAGATCGGTAGCCACATGAAGACGAATTTGTTGCCCCCAAAAAGGCAACGTGGAAATTGTTGGTGGCTAAGGTGAATAGGGGAATTCTGACGGTCTGTTGGCCTCATCAGTGCTTCGAACAAGCCATATTGAAACCGAATGACTCCACATCCATAGTAGCCGTTAGTACATACATAGATACTAAACCTGTTCTAATCTGTCGAATTTCGAGTTGGTTGATCATGCGCCTGCTTTTCCTATTTCCGCGTTTAATAATGGACTAGGAATTCCTACATTGAGCAAGGAAGAATACACCAACATACGTAGAACAGCAGTCAGCTCCCAATGTAGGTGTTAAAATGTGAGTTATCGTTCCCAATTGGGTCCACAACGAGTGCTTTTCGTGGTAAGGTCAATATTCTTACCGATGGTTGATGGTAAAAGCAATTAGTCCCAACGCTGTGGCACGCAACAAACTGGCGCTTATTCGACCGCGCGGTAATGCTATTGGCTGTTTTCCGATCATTTCACGCGCACAACCGCCGCAACCTAGAATTCGTAATTGTTGTCTTGAATCAAGGTTGGAATAGGAAAACCTGCTGAGAAGTCTGAAGGAATCTGGTGCTGTGCTAGCTCTTGTGTGTCTATGGCCATGCCACTTCCCCTTTATCCCGTTCGGTCCCGATATGCCAAGCATGGCATACGTATGCTAGATGGACCTGATGACTAGGTTAGTTGCCGTCGAAGGTGTCGAACTTGCGCTATCCGTTCTTCTGAATGCAGCAAGTTCTAGCTCCGAGGAACTAAGGGTTGCACTAGTATCCTCGAGAAACCCCTGATCCTGTACAGGATCGAATCACGATGGAATGATGGCTGTACCACGATTGAACGTAACGAGACTGATACTGCTTCCACACCTGCCTCAACGAGACTTGATGAAGCCAGATGAAGTAGGTCGAGGTTGGCGGTTGGTTATGCTGATGATTCTAGAGGCGATCTAATTTCATCGAGAATATAGATGCTGGTCACCGTGGCCTCTAGCCGGTCAACCCGAGAACCTGACTAATAAGGTTCTCGACTCCTAGGCTATCTCGCTTGGTTCGCTCGAAACGGAACTGGAAGCATATTTGTTCGTAGATATGAAGTTCTCATCACAAGGCCTCCGAAAAGGCCGGGGGTCGGTGTTACGTTATAGCACTTTTCTTCACTACTCGACTCCTAAGGCTGCGCTCGAAGGCCACTGTCACTACAGAAAATTCACTAGTATGGTTGCAGGTTAGGCTACCGGTCGTAACCCTGGTTAGCATAAGGGGCTCCCGGAGCTTAGAAAATCACTTGATTTAAAATTGATGTAAGTCAGAAAGCGAGCCGTGGAGTTGGAGGCGAGATGGAAAGGCAGCCGGTCGAGATGGTCACGGTTTGGGCCGCAGTTCTGCGAGGCAACCGACATACATATCGTAAAGGGGGGATGGCCGCATGAGCAGCGGGCCGTAAGGCTGTTCCAGCACACGTTGGTTGGAAGGTTATATCGCTCACACCGAATCGTCTCTGTTCCATTCTCTGACTCTTTCTAAAATAGGGGGATCATCAGTGTGGTAATTTTCGCATCCATGACTCAGTGTCTAACTTCATATCCGTAGTGTTACATACTGGTTGACGCGTACGTGCCTGATTTTGGCCCTTTGCTTGCGGCGTGTGCCAGCCCATCGTAGTCTACCTATTCTTGGCATTCGCAGTATTTAGGAGAGACAAGTGAGTAGATGCCATTGTGACGATGTTCGAGACCGAGGTCAACTAATTAGTTGTGACGGCTAATTTACGCCTAAAACTTGTCAAACCAAGACTGGTGCCCAAGCCATTCCTGTGGTGTAATAGATCAGGCTCTTGTCCTTGGTTGAACGTAGACAATGCATTATCAATAGGCAGTAGGCTAGAATAACGATGCTCAAGATCATGCAGACATATACATGTAGATTAGGTAAGTAATGTGTTCACTGAACGCGAGTGTACTACCGTAAACTCCCGTCTGACTTGATATCGTCCCTTGCTTCGTGTAGGAGGTCCCTACATTAGCTTAGGGGTTGTTAATATGGGATGGGGAACCATGTGGTATCGTTTCGATGATATCGCTGCCCCTTGAGGCACACCCGGTCTGGCAGACGTTGGATAAGAAATTTCCAACTTGGGCCCAGGTAGGTTGTCCCGTTTTCTAGCATCCTAGTAGATGGAGATAAACGGCAACCGGCCCGACCCATTCGGCTAACGTATATATATATCGATACGTATGCAGAACAAGGAGGGAACTGATATAACCAACTGAGTGTGACGGGAGAGTCGCTTCATCTGTGCGCTTATTGGGAGAACTAGTATCAAGTTAGTTGCTGATGGGAAATGAGAAACAATGTAGGTAGTTGGTAATGACTTGGACAAGTCTTTCTAGAACCACTCTTTCTAAACCATACCAGAATCCTAGCTCATCTGCGAAACTGGGCGGGCGAATGTTCTTTGCATGAAATTCTTTGCATGAAATGATGCGCTGCCGGAAAGAAAGTATGCACGTATCCAAGCAGCAGCCTGCTTGTGGTTTCCGAACTCTGTACCCATCGGGTAATTTTCTCTCTCTCTTTTATCTTCCTTTGCTGCAATCTACCTTTTCTTGCGTGTCACAAGCCGTGAAAACCTACCTATGCTAAGGTTGTTTGTATCGACGCGATGCAGGCTTCATGCTGGATGATGTTGGGGAGCGTTTGTGGCACCGCATCAGCACGCTTTGGGCAATGATTTAAGGTTACGTACACCAAGTTAGCCCACATAAGCACATAAACGATTCAAGTACATAAATTTGTAACGATGTACCTTAACCCCAAGTCAATTGATATAGGTACATGATATTGAAATTCGTACGTACATATACTTATGCAGCTAACCTTCTCTCCCTGTACGTGCATACTAAGCCCCTTGCCCCCAGACTCATCTTCCACTCTTCATCTTGCAATTATTTTTTCTCTCTCTTCTCAAAAGGTACGATTGCTATAGCCACACCAATGCAAGCGACCCACGCAGGACATGGATCTTCCTCCCCTACATGTACACTCCATGAATTATGCCAGGGGTCTTGGGGCCTCATCTTTGACACATGCGACACACATGCTCTGTACCTACAGGTGAGGTATGCAGTTGGTCCCAACGGGAAGGATTTCTATGTACACCCGTCTAGGCAAAACTTTCTCTCTTTTTTAATTGTTTTTCCCTTTTCGTCTTGGAAATATTTTCCACTCCTATATCTTGACATCTCATTGCTCCTAGCTCCTCTTCAGATGGCCCACTTAGACCCTTGGAGTTAGCAAGCAATCGGAATACATACTGGAGGTATATATACGATTAAGTACGTAACTCTTCAAAACCCCAAATAACGGCATCGGGACCGGTAACCAGTTACGAGTTCTGCCTGTGTGGCGCTCCTAGGCAAGAACTAACACTACTTGACACGCCTTGGGGCTTTTTGGACTCGTGAACAATTATTCTGCGAGATCGTTGGGAGGAGATCAATCTATTGTTGGATACGTATGGGCGCCCGGTGCTTGGCGGCGATGTGGTAACACATGATGGTAACCAAGGTATAGGCAATGATGAAATCAAGCAGCCAACGGTTACAGCTAAAGGAACTGGGAGCAAACGCAGTAGACCCGACCAACTAAGGTAGTTTGCAGGAACGTGTCAACGCATATTTCTACGATCCTAAATTGTCTAATCGGATTGGCTAGATGTAGGGAAGCCTATTCTGGACGCCAACGCGACCTTACTGGCTGGCTTAACTCGATTCAACCTTTTATTTCATATTTCACTCCACCGGTTTGGTTTCTATTTTGTATTCTTAATCGGAACGCCGCAATAGGTACCCCTGTCCAGTGTACGGGTAGCTTGACCCGCCTTCGGCCTGCGTGGTGAAGGTGGCCAGGGAGAGCGCGAGCGACTCCAGTACCTACTTCGACAGATGACGTTCGTGGCCGCGTCCAATGATTCTTTCCAAGTCGATTCTAATTCAAGTTCCCCACCGTTCCCGGATGTGTCAACGGTTGCCGCATGTCGTCGGCTCCATAATCATTGTTCCCAACCTGCAGCACCCTCATATTACACTTCTACGCACGTTCTTTTTCTCTACAAGTCCTTCAGCCATCTATAATACATGTTGGAACTATAAGGGTAACCTCCATAATGGTCTGATGACGACTACTGCTTTTACACCACCTGTTATTCTAGTCGATACTCTTTTTCCGAACCAGGGACTCAGGACTTGCTGCGGCAAAGACTTCGAGGCAGTCTCCCAACTGAGTTTACCAGCGCCTCATTGCGACTCAACATCGCCGATAATCTTATGACAAACAAGGGATCTCACATACATCCGTTTACTCATCCGCCAAAGGTATTTCGTGAGCCCACTTCACAACATCTATAAATTCTACCCTCCCGCCCATTACGATATCCAAACCCATTCCTTCTTCTCCTCATCATACACTCCAGCCAGCTTCCCCTTCAAGCTACTTCGATCAACTCCCAGTTATAACTTACACTATCATATCAGGTCCTCACACGCAAGACCGAGACAACCACACCAAAGACACTATTTCTACCGAAGACCAGCCTTATTACTTAGCTTCTACTGCCTTGGACAACTATTCACCATGTGCAAGGTTTACAAAATCAAGTACACTTGCGGCTGCACAGAGGACCAGGTAGCCGCTTGCGCCGAGTCGCCCAACAACCCTGGAGGATGTTCTAGAGGCACCGTGCCCGAATATGTTAACAGTGATGGCCCCTGTGATAAGCACGCTTGAAGCAATGTATGTAAGAAGTGCACATACTGGGCCATAGTCAACACAATCTGCAAATTACTAATCTTTCATCCTCTCTAGGAATACGTGCTACGGCCCTTTACGGACATTGATGGAGCAGAGAAACGACTGATAGGGAGGGTGAATGCAAGATGGAAGATTATTATGCGAGCGATCGCAAAGATACCTCAATTTTCTATCTCGTCTATTTCCTGATGTTATCAAAACCTTGACCCGGCGTCACGCATTTCCTCGAATTTCATGTTGGAACGGATAGACTTGTATTCTCTGTTGTTTTATTGTTAGGAGGTATTTCGATTCGAAGCTCACGACGAAGTGGGCGGGGTCTTGGGAATATGGATGGAAGGCTTCTCAGCATGTGATGGTAGGATAAGTTCAGACAGCCCTTGACCTCTTTTTCAATTACAAAAATTTCCCCATTCAACATCGTCACAAATCAAGTCTTGACCGAAATTCGCGTCGAATGGCATGGCAGAGACGGCTAGCAACATGAGGTCAAGTTGCGGCCGTAAAACGTGACACGACTCAACCTAGCATACGGAAAGAAAGCAAAGCGGCCACTTCCGCGGTCAGAAGCATCTACCCGAAGGCACAGGTAATCAATGCAAGGCAGAGGACGTGTCATTGCACCTAAAGAAGAAGAGAAGCCTTGTTATGTCGGTTGGGTTGCAATGCGCGGAATTCTCTTCACCAACGAGTGCTGTTGGCGGACAACCCGCCTGAATACCTGGGAATAATGGCAAAGCCAACGTTACGAGGCAAATGCGCCGCATTGGAAGAATCCTACGGTCATCACGAATGGAATTGCAGATGATAAGGTACTACTCGCATCTGCCCCGTATCATGTGATTGTTTACTTTGTAGGTGGAAGCGAAGAAAGGAATTATTAATTACCTACCTTAACGGCTATTAAGAGTGGTGTAAATTTGGCGGGCGGTTGATTACTTAAGACAATCTAGGTACCCGTACAATATATACATAGTACCTGGCTCAGGTAGCATCAATTGATGAATGCGCTACAATCGGGAGTTGCATACGTTGGCGGGGATTGGGTAGAGGGAAGGAAGGCGACACCTCTTAGAAAACCTGCACGTGTATTACCTATCCGTCTATTGATTCATACCTGGTACTTAGGTACATGTAGATATGGAATTGGGCTTATGGCAGGTACCATCCTCTATAGCAATATTAGCTGCATCAGCGGGGGTAGAAATGTGATTAACCGAACAGTCATATCTCATTTCTCCCACGCCTTTTTTACATCTCTTTTTTGGATTGACTTGCATCCCCCACACATTCAACGCAACGTGCAGTTTTGCCCCTTGCTGCCTGGTACATACATAGGTAGTAGAGAGAACACTATACAAGCCCATCCCTATACAGATTAAATGATCATCTCGTTCATCCCCGGTCACGAATGATCCCTCGTTCGTTGCGGCTCGCCAACCAATAGCGACCTAACATCAGCACTAGGCCTGTCGCATCGCGTCTAATAGCATGGCTTTGCCCGCGACCATGCATTTCGGGCCGACGGCTAGCTTATATGGTCTTCATGCCCGTACCTAGTGATTGGTGATTACACGTTACTCATTTGTCTACCCATATCAGGCTACAGTCTAATACAAAGGGCTCACTCAAAGCTAACACTGGTCATGTACTTGCTCTAAGCCGCTTTCTTGACAAGATGTGTGTTGGCCCGTTGGGGCGGCCCGGTCCCGGCAGATACGACATCCGCCAGGTTCTCTTAGCATACAACATCGGATTACACGACATTTTACGAGCTTTTAGTTCGCCCCGAGGCAGCCTACTTTCTCCCTCCTTAGGTACCCTCTTCTCTCCTATCTTATACTATCCTGTCTTGTCGCCAACATCGTGCTACCCAAATAAGCCCTAGCTACCGCCATGCAACCTATTGCCGTTCCCTATTTGACTGTTTTGAACCCCAAACTCGGATGAAAATGGAAAGCTGCGTCTATGAGCCCAATTAGGGCATTGCGCTTACCGAAAGATGCGAAAATGTTCAACCAACAGCCCACGACCTAAATGCCTATCTGCCTAGTCTTAGGTACCTAGCCAACTACCTATCTTACTTACCTACCTAGGTACCTACCTATGAATCAAACCTGCAAATCAACAGCTGACAAGTAATGATAGTTCCATCCCCTCAACCTATCTCGTACGGGCACATAATTTACACAGTCGCATTGTGTATCCTATCAGCGGCGGTGGTCGAAAATAGCAGTTTAACTATCGGTATCGCACTAGTCAGGCAAGGGACGTAGTCTACTTGACGGCGAAGTAGAGATATGCCTTACTCTACAGGTCTCGAAACTACCTTGGCCTTGGAGATTTGAAGCAAAGTCAAGTTTGTAATATTGCTAACTGCGCTGCCGTCATAAGATCGGCTAAAGCGGATTCCTTCCCGTTTAAACCTGGTCACTGATCCCGATGAAAATGCTCTTATCCCCTTGTACATACTTGTACTTGTCATTGCCCCATGCACGACCGACAAACCCTTGCAACTCCAGAATAATCTAAACGTGCGGCGGCTAGGGCGTGAGAGCCGCCAATGAGAGTCCCTGGAGCGGCTGTAAGACATCTCAAGGCGTTTACGATAGTACCAACTTGAAAAACAGCTGGGCGATGAACTACTTTCTTACCTAGGTAGTCTTCCAACCACATCTTGGCTTTAGGGGCTAGCCTCCATATTGACAATGTCGATGTTTGATGCCCCCTGAGTCATCTAAAATTTTCAGGAGGCAGCACCGTAGTCGGTCGAGCTCTTCAGATTGCAGATTGGTTGCGCTGCACCACGTGAAGTCACATTAGGCTTCCCCCTATAATTTTAAAGTCATCGAACTCGCCTTGTCAGCCTTAAACCAAGGATTAGAGCACCCAACCAAAGTCAAGCCTACTAATCTAGCGTTGGGTGGTTCTATCTAGGCTCCTTGGGAAGTTCTTCCTCGTGCAGCTACGCAGGGGTCGAGGAAGTAAGGGGAAATCACACAGACGCGCGAAGCGCCGCCCCCAACCTCATTGGGCAATCCAAGGGCGGCTGTGACTTGTAGAATCGACTACAATCAACGGCTATCAACTTCATCTCTCGCTTACCGCCTACCAATGACAGCATATCAACTCAGATTTACTACACTCGCGAAGTAGACATAGGATGTGTCACAGGATATAATCATGTTTATCTGAAGTCCTACCAAGGTCGTGATGTACGAGACACTTTCTCTTTTCGGGATATCTTATCCTTTGCGCCGTTCCATCTCAGCATCACCTTGGTACCGGACGTGACGTATTCGACGCCGATGACACTGTAGCGCATACTCTAGTTGTGGTGCGTTGCTGAAGCGTAACTGCAGATCAACGCCATCCTTGTTTTCGGCTCGGCGTAATGGCGGATACAGCAAGATCTCATGGTCTTACAAGCCCACCGGAAATCCGTTCCATGCCTGGTTCATTCCCGAGGTTACATTGTTGCCCTGAGTTTAGAAGCAGACCAACTCTCACCGACGGAATGATGTCTTACCAGACTCGATGAACAAGTGTTCTTGGCGAACATTATCATTCTCGTCAAGGTCGACGGTCGAGCGTCTTAGTGAGGCTGGGACCAACTTTAGACGTCCCATCCCCTTTCATACCCCTGAATTCAATGAGAAGAGGCTTTTCAGCACTTGGACTGCGCAACTCTCCTAACCCGGGCGTGCTAGCTTGCAGAGTATCTCTAATTCGGGGAGCCACAGTCTTCGCGACTGTTCATAGGACGGGGGTCGCCTTCGTCGCGGCTAGTCTTCAACATTGGACAAGTCTCGGAAAGAATATGCCACGCGTCTTGTTATGTTATCACCGGTCGACTGCCCATTCAGATTACAAGTTGTCTGATTTCGTAGGATACATATCTTCTTATCTTCGCCGCTCGCCCTTGATGATATATCAGTAGCAACTTAACTGCTTACGGTTACTCCCTAAACTCACTAACAACCCCATGCATATCTCGTTCGTACAGCACCGCGGATCGACATCCAACAGACTTGATCTAGCCTTCCCTAACGCTCCTAGTCCGATACAATCCGAGGGATGAAATGGTACTACCAACATTGTTCCAGTCCTAGATCCAACCGTCCCGTTCACGCTGGTTTGTTATAGTAAGCAGTCTTCGAGAAGTCGAACCCCCTTAATATAGGAACGGAAACTCCCGTGTATGGGTCTCGTGGCGACTAATATCAAATGGTCTTGGGACATCTGACTTCCAAATTAGGATTTTGTAGCATTACGGATTAAGCAGGAGGAATTACTCGCTTGCATAGCTTGCACCAACAGTCTCTAATCATCCCGAGCGGACCTATAAGATGTCACACTGATTAATCTTGGTTTAGTCACCGCCTTGCCGACAACGAGCTATGTCCACGGTGTTCCCAAACACGTCCAGAGAGCGGAGATAGAGTCGGTTCTTGACACCAGCTGCAGTAATCTTCTCCACCGGTGTCCCACTCCACGCCTTTTCTACATTGAGTTGATTTCTTCGAGTGTAAGCTCGATTTCAAATTGGATGAGAATAGGTCTTTCTGCTCCAATATATCTTTTCTTTTTAATTATATTATACCCGGAGCTAACCCTGGAGAGTCTTTACTCTGCTCTAGGCCACGCAAGGTAATTGAAACTCTAGGTAGGTTACGCTACTTGATGAACTAATAATACCCGACTGTCCCCATGGCTGCGTCTGTATACAACGTATCCAGGTATAGGATCGTCCCGTGGAAGAAGAACAGCCAGTTGTGTTACTAGCGTCATCTTGCGGGTATACACTAGTTGACGTGTTGCTCTCGATGCAGCCATACGTCCAAGCCTATGCACATCTAGAACCCAACAATACTCCTACGAGTTTAATTCTTACCCAAATGTCCGAGTTCCATTGCGCATTTAAGTCAGCTTTGCCATGTATATGTTGCACAAAAAATAGCTCGTACGCACGATCAAACTACCCCATATCGGAATTAATCAAGCGATATCTACCATCGTGACCAACATCTAGCATATCTCGTGGCCCTATTCAGAACACGAAACAGAATCATAGCTAGAATCCCCACGCTTCATGTCATCCCCAATCCTAAGCACTCCCCCTTTCATACCAAAACATCGCGACTACGTCGTCGGACCAGGCTCGGGGGGATTCGAAGGTAAAGAGATTGTCAGACTACAGAATCGGCAAGGCCGGCCACCAACAGTTGTAATCACGAGGAAAAGCACACCGCCTATTCGGACACACACCTAGATCACGGGGACCTCTGCAGTCGAAACACGATTCATTTGTAGGTAGGTAGGCTTGACTGGCTAGGTTGGGGGGTGTATAGGTTCTATAATTATACTAGAAGCCTTGTCCTGCGTTTCCCCAAGTCCTGGTCCTGGGAATTCTACCTAGGCAAGTGCCTACCTACGTTAGAACGCAGGTACACACTCACGCACAAGCACGCGCACACTGGTACCGAACCTCGCCCCCAAACCACCGCGCATAGCCCACACACACACAACCACATACAACTACCGTACCTGCGGACTCGTGAAACTCAACACGAGCCAACCCCAAGTCTCTCAGCCTTACGGCTCCAGATCCAAAATTACCCCAACCCGGTTGTTTCATCATTTTCTGACGTTAGAATCTTACCTACATAGGTACGTAACCTTACCTGACTACCTACTTAGGTACCTGCTTACATGTAAGATACACCTACCTAACTTTCCGGCCCCCACACCCCGGGACACGTTAGGTAGCCTCTGAACGCAAGGAAACCCAAAAGGATTTTAAAGCCATGCCATGTGGTGAGATGATGCATTCGCGCATTCATTTGCACCTACCTACCCATGGCACCGGAGTGTTACACGCCAGGAAGCTCACGTGGTACGCATGTGGCCCTCGAAGCTGTCTGTCTGTCGGGCTTACATACGCGCCGGCCGCCAAACATACCTCGCCTTACCCAGAACGGTGGCCGTCTGGGTACCGAGACCACTTGAAACGCGTGCGCACCTGCAGCAAAGCAACGTGACGAACGTCCGCCTGCCTGCCTGCCTGCCTGCCTGCAGCCAGCCAGCCTTCTTTGCCTACGACGCTCTGCCGGGGTTTTTTGCCTCGTTTCCCTTCTTCGCCTCGACCTGGTACATACCACCACCGCCCGGCGACCGCCGCGGCGGCGCGGCGGCGCGGGTTTCTTCAGCTGAGATGTAGGCGCGAGGCGGCGAAGCGGGCTTTTCTGTCTTGGCATGCCTCTCTCATGTCTCTTTCTCTCCCCCTTTATTCTACCTATGTGCTAAATAGCGAAATGAAAACAACCGCCAAACAAACAAAATAAAAAAGCCCAAGGCATGCCATGACATGCCATGGCACGTAGCAACGAGGAGGAGGGATCTTAGATAGTGTAACCAAATTGAAACAGCCTCAATTTCCTGATCGAGCCCCAACGTGCTGTTGATGTTGAATCTCGGGATACTACCTAACCTACTCGCTGTGTTAGTTAGAAACCAAAGGTAAAATGAGGATCGCATCACAAATCACACTCTCATTACGAGACATGGAAATAATCACGTAGAAGCTACCTATGCAACATCGTCGAAACCACAAGTCTGGTTCTGTTGTTATACTTTTTAATTATGTGATTACCTGTGTAATAGGCAACCAACCATCCTGACTACGACCTGGGCTGAATTAACCCTTAATGCGTTTAGGCTTAGAGCGCTTCGTTCAACGAAGCCTCTCGGCGTAGCAAATTATATATGCACAACCCGTCATTAATTAGAGAGGATTTTTCAGGGAATTACCAAGTGTATCGTGTCGAAAAGGCATCGCATTCACTACCTAGGACCAGGTATGTATGTGTAGCCCTCTCATCGTCGCATCATTCATCTGCCTTCGCCTCGGGCCAAATACTTTCCCTCCCCTCACCCTTATAAAAAAAGACAATCTTAATGCTCGGGCAGCCTCTACTATGTTACATTGGACGAGGAAGGACATGCCAGTCTTTCTCTCCTCAACTTTTTGATGCTTCCAGCAGAAACTACTAGGAAGAGGGGGGAACTAGAGTTGTAAAGAAAAGAAACAGAAGGACGATTAGAACCCCTGGGATGCGTATGCCGAGACCGAAGAAAAAAACGCCGATGTTGCTTGATTATGCAAAGAACTAATCGTTCTTGGGGGACGTGGGAGAGCTGTTGACCGTAGTTAGCACCCTTAAAGCTTATGAAATAAATGGACGCTGAAACTTACAACTTCGGGCTAGTATTTCCCCCAGGCCCGGGAGTCTTGGGTGAATAAGACAGTTGCGGGGACTACGCTGATGTTAGCATGAAACCGAAAATGTGGTGAGAGAGTTAGAACAAACCGTTGGTGAGTATTGTGGGCTCGTCGGGGAGCCTCGAGTGCCTGCGCCCTGGTACACTGGGCTCGTCGGAGAGTAATGCATCGGGGACGTGGGCGAGTAGCTGGGCGACACAGGCGAATAGTTGGGAGATGTTGCACCGGGGTTGTACGTCGGCGACGTTGGACTATACGACGTGGGACTCGTCGGGGAATAGTTGGGTGATGTGGGAGAAGCATGAGTAGGCGAAGTTGGAGAGTATTGTCTGGGTGAAGTAGGCGATGTAGGTGAATAATTCGGGGACGTCGGACTGTAACCCGGACTTGAAGAACCCGTTCCTCTGAACTGAGGCGAACTTGGCGAGAATGACGGTGAAGATGGACTGAACCGTGGAGAGCTGTTGTACTGGCCTCCCATCATCGGTGACGTGGGGGAATAGCTGCCGCCAGGGGAGGTTGGTGAATAACCGCCGCCATAGCTGCTGAACGGTGACGATGGGGATGCAGCACCAGAGAATGGACTGGTTGCTCCAGGGCTTCGTCCTCCGTACGGGCTTGCACCTCCGAATCCTCCGTACTCGGTTCCGAAGCCCGAAGGCGAGTCGGAGCCGGCTCCAACAATCGGAGAGAAATTGCCCATGCCCATTGTCGGCGAGGCAAGAGACATTCCGTAACCAGAATCTGACATGGGCGAGCCAGTGTCGTACGGGGTTGCGGCACCCTCCAATGGACTTCCCTTCATGGCCATACCCGGCATCAGACCCATCCTAGAGTTGTCTGAGATGACGGTATCCAACATCTTGGGATCCAAATAGACCTGCATGTGACCGGTTCCCATGGGAGCAAGCTGACCGAGCATAACGTTCTGCGAGATTCCCCGGCAATCGTCTATTTCACCTATCGCAGCGGCCTCTAAAAGAATCTCGACAGTCTCCTCAAAGGAACATCTCATCAGCGCACCAGTATCAGCTCGGTTGATACCATGACGAGTGACGGCGGCAATGCTGCCTCTGTACGTCATAACATCAACCAAGAGCGCAAGATGGCGTTCGTTGACATAAGAACCATCGAAGGCCAGCACTCGTCGAAGTTCGTTCAGAAGAGCATTTCGTGCGGCCTCGATGCCGAAGACATCGATGGTCTGCCATAAGTCGTTGGTTATGGTGCGCATGGTATCAACTCCATCAACCGACAAGACTTCGCGCAGAGCTGTACCCTGAGTGTCGAGATACCACTCTTCACAGATAGGGTTATCCTTTAACTGCACCATAGCGCCGCTCTTATCGATGGTGATCTTGGTACCTTTGTTGAGGAAAGCTCGCTCGATACCCTTGACTCCTCGTAACGTTAAGTTTTCGAGAAGATGGTCAGCTAGACGCTTAAGCATCACATCGTCTTCGATCGTCTTGTCGGTGTCGTCCTTACCAGATTCCGACATTGGGCGAATACGAATGACTTGATGCTCCGCGTTGTTGTCACTGCAAATGACGGCAAGATCAGTGGGATATTCTTCCCGAAGGCGAGTGGCCACATCTTCTACAGCCAGTCCTTTGTCAAGCATCTTCTGACGGTCCAAAGTGAAACGAAGCAACCATCGCGATTGTTTGTCAATGGGAGGGTGCGTGTCATCTGGCAGCAAGAAGTACGACGAAACAAAGTCGTCGTCTTCCGAAATCGTCGTGAACTCGATATCCGGGTCGTAGTAGACCTCGGTCATCGCTGTCACAGAGCGGAGATTGGTATGCTCGACAACACTTCGGAGTCTCTTGGCCTGTTCTTGTGAAGCAGCGCCATTTAAGTACACCATCATAGACGGTGTCTTGATGTTGCTGGCAACGTTCAGAATCTCCTTCAGACGCGGTACACCAAGAGTAACGTTCTTAGACGAAATACCCGTAAAGTGGAAGGTGTTAAGCGTCATCTGTGTCGCAGGCTCACCAATCGACTGTGCAGCCAACACACCGACCATCTCACCGGGATTCACCAGTGCCTTGGCCCATCGGTTTTCAAGCTCCCCGATGACATGTCGGAAAGCCAGCTTATCTAAGTGATGGTACACCGCGACACGTTTGAATGCTAGTCGTGAACGGAGCAGAGCCTTGAAGAGCAGCGTCGCATTGTCGTTCGCTTCTCGAGAGATATCGTCTGCGCCACGGACAACAACCATCCTATCTAGGAAACCATGCACCACGGGAATGACGTCCTGGGGGGTTAGGTTGCTTCGCTTAGCGTCATCAACTTTGAGGATTCTCTTGCTCGATTCAATGAGACGGCCGATGTTTAGGGGAAGCTGGAATGAGTCTTCCAGTTTCTCGGAATTTTTCTTTAGCTCTCTCAACGTTTCACGGTCCTTGCAAAGGGCATCCCACTCTGTATCGAGAAGCTCCTGGACATGGGCGTCACCGACTAGATCTTGACCGTATTCGAGTGCCTCCAGGTCACGCGAACGGACACCTTCCATTACGTCGATGCGGTATCGTGATTCGAAATCACTCCATCTCAGGAGGAAGTGGTCCATTCCCTGCTTCTCGATATTCATGGCATCTAAGCCTTCCTCACCATATAGAAGCTGGATGATGTCACCGAGCGAGTTGCGAACGGTTCCGTCGTATCGGGCGCTAACATCCTCTAGGGCTTTTACGAGACGACGTTGAATGTAACCGGTTTCTGCTGTCTTCACTGCGGTATCAATGAGACCCTCACGACCAGCCATGGCGTGGAAAAAGAATTCCGACGGTGTCAAACCACGCAGGTACGAGTTCTCAACAAACCCACGAGCCTCAGGTGAGTAGTCGTCCTTGGTGAAATGGGGCAATGTTCGGTATTTGAAGCCGAACGGAATACGTTTGCCTTCAACAATCTGTTGACCGACCAGGGCGGACATCTGAGAAATGTTGATGGACGAACCCTTGGAACCGGAACGAGCCATGACGACGGCGTTGTTTAGGTCCTTCAAACTGGCCTCTGCGGTGGTACCAGCCTTGTCTCGAGCCGAGTTGAGAGCCTTCGAAACCTTGCTCTCAAACGTCTCACGGACATTCATACCCGGAAGAGGTTCTAGCTCATTTGCAGTTGCCAGAGCTGTTAGGTCAGCCACCTCCTGCTTCTGTTCGTTAATGTGAACCTGGACCTTCTCGATAGTATTCTTGTCCGGGATAGTATCACCGATACCAATGCTGTGTCCGTTGTGGAAGAGCCAGTGATTGATGACGCGCTGACACCCATTAAGAAAAGCCATCGCGCCCTCAGGACCGAGCTCGTTGTAGCAGAGATGGACAATACCGCCACTAGCAGCACCGACATTCTTCTTGGTAAGCAGACCGAAGATCAATTCTCCAGATTGCACGAGCAAGCCGTCATCCACCAAAGGACAATACGGACCACTTGCCGGCTTGGTGTACAAACTGATCTCCTTGGGAATGATCATGGACACGATCTGCTTTCCAGTCCAACGAGGGCTGGGTCTCAGGATGGCAGGGTGGGGGATAATTCCATCCCAGTCAGGAACCCACATCATGATATTGTAGACCTCTTCTCGGGTCATGAATACGTCACGACGGCACATCTTGTATACACCGGCCAACGTGTCTTGCACAATACCCATCAACGGACCGTTGCGCTGAGGTGAAACGATGTTCAAGGGGACCATGCAGAGCTCGCGAACTTCAGCTCGTGTCTCCTCAGTCTGTGGGACGTGAAGATTCATTTCATCACCGTCGAAATCAGCGTTGTACGGAGAAGTAACGGAAAGGTTAAGTCGGAAGGTAGAGTAAGGCATGACCTTGACTCGGTGACCCATCATAGACTCCTTGTGAAGGGACGGCTGACGGTTGAAGATAATATAATCACCGTCTTGAAGATGTCGCTCGACTTTCCAACCGTACTCGAGGTTAATTTCACCCGCGCGCTTGTGATGTCGTAGATCGATTCTAGACCCGTCGGTGCGGATAACATACTTGGCACCGGGATGTTCGTTAGGCCCGTTCTGGACAAGCTGGTGAAGACGCTCGATATTGTACGGCGTCACGGTCTCAGGGTACGTTAGAATTCTCGCTATGCTCTTCGGCACACCAACTTGGTCAAGGGATATGTTCGCGTCACCTGTGATGACGGTACGGGCCGAGAAGTCCACACGTTTTCCCATCAGATTGCCTCGGAGTCGACCCTCCTTACCCTTCAGACGGGCACGAATGGACTTCACAGGACGTCCGCTCTTCTGTAGCGCCTGAGGTTGACCCGCTATGTCGTTGTCCATTAGGGTTGCTACATGGTATTGAAGAAGTTGCTCGAACTCTTCCGCAAGATGGGCGGCCGATCCTTCTTGGATTGCCTTCTGAACATTGCTGTTGGCTCGAATGATGTCACCCAACTTGTAAGTCAAGTCGTCCTCGTTCCTCATACCTTGGCCGGTTCCGTCCATAGAAATACTAGGGCGGACCGGAGGCGGTGGGACTGGCAAGACAGTAATGATCATCCACTCGGGCCGGGCGTAATCGAGGCTCAAGCCCATATCTTTAAGGTGAGAATCGGGAATTCTTTTCAAGATGTTCAGAACCACCTCCGGAGTCAGACGCTTCTTCTCGTTAACCTTTCCTTCTTCGGTCTGGGTTTTATAATGAGCCCAAAGTTGAAGACCTGCGGCTTGGCGGACGGCGGGTTGAGTATTTCCACAACCATCGTGAGCCGGCGCCTTTGGCTTGTTTTCGGGCTCATACTCCTGGTCCTTGCTCTCTTTCGGCGGTTCCTGGCTACACAACTTCTTTGTCTTGCAGCAGTTCCAGACACGGTTGAAGCGAGTCTTCGGGTCTCGCGTATTGATAGCCGCTAGGAATTCGGGGTTCGACTAAATGAAATTGGTTAGCATTAACAGGCATCATATTAGCAAGGGAGGCAAAGGGAAAAAAAACTCACTCGGTCATCTAGCACTTTGCTGCAACTGTGACAGACGATCTCGAGGACCTTCTTCACCTTCTTGATGAAACCTGGATGAAAGCATGGCTTCGCCAGCTCGATGTGACCGAAATGGCCTGGACACTCGGAGGCACCCTCCTGACATGTAGCGCACTTGATGGAACGTTCCACTGTGCCCATACGAGGATCGTTCAGTCCATTCTGACGCGGCTTGGTTCGGGTCTCGTCCATGGTCTCGGGGTAAGTGACATGGACGACACTCTGGTTCTTGATCTCATCGGGTGAGAGCAGACCGAATTGAATCTCTTCAATGATCTTGAGAGCCGCGGTGGACTCGGGGAAGTGAAGGTTCGCCATTTTGGCGGATGGAATATGGAAAAGACAGTAGGTATAGAGGTAGAATAAGAGGTAGAATGATAGAATAATACGCGCGATGCGATAAAAGTAATTGAATGCGCGATGAATTATTACATGCGCAATATTATTTTTTGAGTCGTGTTGGTGGTTTGAATGAATGTCAAAGTTTGTGGGTTGAAAGAAGATTTCAACCAAGAGAGTGTGTTGGAAGAAAAGTTCAAAGGTCGAGGGTGCGGGTTGGGCAGTTGGTATAAATTATAAAAAGTCGGTCGTCGTAATCGTCAAAGCGGGGTGACAAGGTGTCTTGTCGGTCTCGTAAAGGAAGGAAGTCGCGGCGAGCAGCGCAAATAAAGAAGGCGTGCGAATGTTGTTGTTACAAGGGAAGGCGCTGGACGGGCTCTTGCCTACCAGGCCAAAGGCCCGAGGGAAAATTGAGAGGCGCGCGCACGACGGTCGAGTATTCGCGTAGGGCTTGATATCACTACAGTAACGAAAAATATCGAGTTAGAAGACCGCAGAGAAGATGCGGCATCGATGTCCGGGACGCGTTGGTGATGGTGGTTCCGTCGGTGTAGATGTTGTTGAGGTGAGAGAAAGGCTTCTTTCCCAAGGAGTCGTGAGGTCCAAAGGAACCCGCCACAGAAACGCGCTAAACTCTTTTCGGAGTCATCAGGACAAAATCAATCCTCGGAAATAGATTGATCCATGCGGCTGATTTCATTGAAGGTTTTAAGGTACAGGTACGTACTAACGCCGATGAGTCAATGCGACCGATTGGATGACCAGGATCAGCACATTGCATCTACGGTACGTATCTCGTCACACAACGCCAATCGATCAACTTATCAAGACACCTTATCAGGTCATGTAACACCACACATACCCACTTACATAGGGACTAATAACGCAATACTGTGCATACATAAATGGAAGGAGAAAGAAGGAAAGACATAGGTACACATTGTTAAACCCCAACCCAGATGATGAAGAGCGAGTAGCCTACGCGATATTAGGTACCTAGTATCGTGTCGCATTGATAAATCTCTTGGAACATTTCTCATCGGGTAACTGGTAATCGGGTTACTAGCTAAGCTGCAAGGCAATGCTATCATAAGTGATACGCAGGTAGGTATTCTCTACTTTTTCTTACCCCTCGTACCTTTTGCGGCCACCGTCTTCCTGCCGCCAGTCGCCTTCTCCTCTCCGGGCGCTTCGCCCTCCTGGCCTTCGCCTAGACTTCTGCGACGTACCGTTCCGGTCGACACCGCCACGAACTCCTCCTCGCTGTCGCTCTCGCCCAGGTTGAACAGGACCGGCATCCGAAATCCCGTGCCGTCAACCTCCTCGTCGTACCCTTTGCTCGGGCCCGTAGTCAAGACGTCAATGTCCTCATCCTCCCTATCCAGTCGGCGCTTGTTAATCTCCTCCTGCGGGTGGATGTCGAACTCGTCCTCCTTCTCGATATACTCCACGTTCTCCTCGACCTCGACGAAGTCCGGCGCCAACGCCGACCAGCGCTGCGGGGTAGTCACCGACCATATGTAGATGCGACCGGTCTCGAGCCCGCAGGCGGCGAGAAGAGCCCTGTGCGGGTGCCACTCGATGACGCCTTGCTCCTCTTTGGGTCCCTCCAGCATTCGGACTAGACTGCCGTGACTCCGCTCCCATATGTATAATTCGTGATTGTTATACGTAGATGCCGCCACGTATTCTCCGGTGGCGCTGAAAGTGACGTGATTCCAAGAAAGTCGATTAACGACGTCTTGAAACTTGTGCTCGAGCGGCATTTGTATGGTGTCGGGATCGAGATCTTCGGCGGAGAGGTTCGGCAGATGGAAGGTTCTGATGATGCGATCCTGAGAATTAACCAGCAATTCACGTCCCGACCCTGTTAACCGTAGCGTAGTCACCACAGAGCTGCATATCTTCTCTGACCATATAATCTCGCGAGTATTGGCATCTATAATGTTGATCCGGCCCTTGTTGGTGCCTGCGAGGATATGGTCACCCGTAGCTGTCCACACTGTTGCGGTTGTCATCTGCTTTGCATCTTCCTTCGCTTGTTTCTCCTTGGTCGCTGCATCGGCGTCGGTATTGGTTCGTTTCGGTGCGGACGGCAGATTGTGCTTAACATCGTTCGAACCGCTCATGTCGATGAGGGATGGGGCTTCGTCAAATATGGAAGCGACAAATTTGTTGCTAAATTGTCACTAGTCAGTCTCGTAGACAATTGCATCGTGATTATCGGAAGATACCTACTGGGTCCAAGGATGCAGGTCTGCCGTGTAGATTGGCGCGCGAAATCGAACTTCTCGATACCTCGTGCCATCCTGCAGATCCCATAGAACTGTCCTCCAGCCTTGGCAGGCTGACAACAAGTAGCGGCCACATCTAGACCAGCTCAATGAGGTTATCGCCGACCTATGACCTCTTAACTTCCTTGCCACACCCATCGTCTCGAGATCCCAAACCACCACGGTGCCATCGACGCGACCGGAAGCTAGGTAGTCGCCGTTGCGATTAAATCGTAGACATGTTGTGTGGCCGGATCGGATTGTGTTGGTGATGTTCTCAGGATAATCCTGGAGCAGGTAGTCGTCGGAAAGTAGCAGATTCATGTCGGCGCATTCATATTCGAGGATGATACCTGATTAACTTGTTTGCGAAATGTAATGTGGATTGAACTCGAGTATAAAGGATTCGTGGGATCTTCTCTCCAAATTATAACAATCGTTAAGGTTAAAGGTTATCGTACCCCAAATAATTTACTTTACGTGCTTCCATCCACCGAGCTTCTGGTTGTGGTAGCCTTGCAGCTTCCGCAGAAGTACATATGTAGGTTCCGTTACAGGGGTTAAGGACAAGGATTAGTCGCAGATCCCCCACTACGAAGACTCCCCTAGCGTCCATTGTATTTGTATTGTACCACTCTGCCACTGTACGTACCACATGCACGATAATAGATACACGCAGCCACCACTGCTTAAAGGATCATTTCTAACTGTCTCTTTCCAATCTGAAGGCCGAGATTCCTATATCAAAATATCAGGTTGTAAAGACGGTCTGGAGAATCGAAAATGGCCAACTCTAGGCAGGCTATACCCCCTTCAGATTTCTCTCCGGATGTCGTGTATCTAACATCTCAAATCCAGGTTTGGATATGTCAAACAATTTGAGCAAGTTGACAACCTACTGCCGAATACTTGGGTGGTAGTCCGGCTGGATGGCAGAGGCTTCACAAAGTAAAAATCCTCAGATCGGATATGAAGTGATCTATCCCTGAACAGTTCTGATTAGTTGTGTAGTCTATGCGCCAAATATAATTTCGAGAAGCCCAATGACCGTAGAGCCCTTGACCTGATGAACGCCGCGGCCAAGGCAGTCGTGACCGAGCTTCATGATATCACCATCGCCTATGGGGTTAGCGATGAGTTTAGGTATTTTTTCCTCAAGATTTATGACAAATTGATGATAGCTATACTGAATTCTCCTAGTTTTGTTTTTCACAAGACTTGCAACCTGTTCGAAAGAAGGGCTAGGTGAGTCATTCATCGGGTGCGCTGCCAAACACCACTTATAACAAGTGAATAGTAAGATAGTTTCGACAATCGTCTCGACGTTTACAGCATACTACGTCCACCTATGGTCAACCCACTTCCCGGACACGCCTTTATCACCTCCTCTCCCTAGCTTTGATGGCCGAGCCGTTTGCTACCCCAGCGTGCAGAACCTACGTGACTATATGAGCTGGCGCCAGGTAGACTGTGCGTCTCTATTCTCATACTCTACTCAACGACAAATACTGATGACTAGGCAGGTCACATCAACAACTTATACAACACCACGTTCTGGTCACTCGTCCAACTGGGGGGCATGGATGCAACTGATGCCGAGAAGTTCTTGAAGGTTAGTAATACCATCCCTCGCGAATGAACCGAGCTGATTGGTATTCAGGGCACGCTAGCAGCCGACAAGAACGAGATTCTATTCTCGAAATTCCAGATCAACTATAACAACGAGCCGGAGGTCTACAAGAAGGGAAGTGTAGTATATCGAGACGTAAGCTCATTATCCGTGGCGTACAGTTTGATATCGTACTGACGATAGCTACCCAGTACGAGCTCGTCGAGCCAGGCAGTCACGACGTGGCAAAGGTGGCCGATGAGTTAGCAGAGCCCGTGCGACAGTCCAAGACGCAGGATGAGAGCGACAAGAAACGACGTGCGAAGGCGCGCGTGCTGGTCGAACACCTAGACATTATAAAGGACGACTTCTGGGACAGGAGACCTTGGTTATTGTCCAACAAACCCGGCAAGATCCCCAAGGAGACATAATAAGACGATTACATTCAATCTTTATCTCTCCCTCTCTATTTATCAAGAGCCACTTCTAAGCGTGTGGAATACTCTTCTCCGAGCAGACGACATACATACATAGACCAGTCCTACTCAGACGCCAGTCCACTCGAGGACATCTCAAAGCCATGGATGAGAATGTAGGTGAAGCCTATCAAATGAGCGGGGGCGAAATTGCTGCGGTAGTCTTTTTCCCCCTTGCGGCATTTTTACTTGTTCTCGGGGCGCTCCTCTGGACCGATTGGAAATACAAGCAGTTTCTCCGTATGCGCGAGGCGCGGCAGCAACAGCCTCTCGAAGCACACGAAATGCAGACGGGAACTTATTCGGTGCGATGAAGTGCGTTGTGGGAATATGGCGTGGATGTAGGCTCACGGGCGAGCTGTGAAGTCCACAAGTTGTATTATGCGCATCGAGGACATAGGGGCTGGTGTCTAGGGAACGCGAGCTGTCACCGGCGAATATATCTTGAGCGCAGTGTCGAGATGGAGAACCTCGTGTAGAAATATTCTTCAGAGACAGGTAGTTCATCCACTAGATATCGTTTTGCGCCGCCTTTTCTCCTCTTTCCGCTTCCGTCTCGTATCTCTCCTCGCGCGACGTTCTTCCCTGGTCTCCGTGGTCTTGGCGCGCTCCCGCTCGGCTTTCTTCGCCTTCTTCTTCTCGACCTTTCTCGCAGCACGCTCTTCTGCTTCTTTCCTCGCTTGATTTTGCGCCTTTCTTAGTTTCTTCGCTTCCCGTCTCGCCCTTTTTTCCTCCCTCGTCTCCTTCTTGGCTTCCTCTTCATCCCCAGCAGTCGCGGCTGGTGTTCCTACGCCGCTATCCGGGGGTGTTGGCAGACCCGAGATCACGTTCAGCCCGACAGTCCCCTCCATGACCCCGCCCCTCACGAATGAGGAGTATAGCCCTCTCATCCCCGTATACTTGGACGCGACGCCCTTGGCTGTGATCTTTTCTAGTGAGCCACCCTTGAGGGTTTGTTTCATGGTACCGCTCTTGGTGTCGATGCCCTTGAGGGCTTGGTCGAAGGCATTGAGCCACCACGCCTCGGCTTTGTGCTCGGCTTTCTTGTGTCCTAGACCACTCCCGTCGTCGTTGCGCTTGATCAATAAGTGATGTGTTAGACCCGTATTGTCGCTCGTCGGGTGCAGCGTGTGCCCGGTGCCCCGCCACCCTTGGGCGGTTAGGAGGGCGTGCGCATTCATTTGGAAGGTAGTGCGGTGGTCGCCAATAGGATGAGTATGGTTAAGGCGGGATGAACATAATAAATTATTCGACTGGAATTTAGAATTTCAAGGAGGCATGTTGTAATTATATTCGTCGATATCGCATCGGAGTTTGATATCAATTAATAGAAAATGTTCGAGGATGGAAAATTTCAGTGGGTCAGTCTAGGCTACGCCTTAATTGCATATTAAGCTGTGAGCCCCCGTCAAATTGATATATGTCCTAGATGCTTGAATATGCTTATATTAACAATGGTATCATTTTTCTTCATCTCTTCTTTTATATCATCCTTCAAATCATAATGTGATGTATGATGTCATGGGTATAAACCTGGCCAGCATTTAATTCCATGTTTCTCTCTTGAACCTAGGCTTCATAATAGAGATGCTCTCATATTAAGGAGTCGGCTTCAAGATATTCGCCTAATTCAATCCCTTTCGCATCCACATCGATTTCTCCAATATGACCCGTAGCAAGAGTATCTCCGAAGAGACCACAGCCGCAATGGCCAGGGGTGGAATCTGAGACAGGACGACGGCGACTACGGCTTTCATAAAGACAGCTACGGCAACGCCTTTCGAGCGCAGGAAGAACGGGAAGAGCTCTAAGCTAAGCACCCAGATCATAGCGTCGAAGAAGATTGCGTACGCCATCGAGTAGAGGAAGATAAAAGCGATAGCTCCATGAGTCCCGAAGAGGTCGCCGCCGCTCTGGCCGTATATCGCACTGAGTGCCATGCGGATAAAAATCATCACGCAAAAGACCAAGGAGCCAATCCACATGGTTTTGGTGCTGGTACCAAATTAGTCGGTAGTCACTCCATCCATGTCCCAGACGGCTACTCACCGAGGATTGCTGCTAGGAGTATCGTGTATTTTCGACTGAACCGGTCGGCCAGATAGCCCGCACTCGCACTTCCAACAGCTTGGCCTGCATTGTAACGAAAGACAATTGCGCCTAGACATTTGTCTTGTTAGATCACGATGCTCTCCATGCTTTTAGATAGGAGATACTACCTAGTCGCCTGAGAGTGCCGGGTTTGCCTTGGACGGCCTAAACATGTAAAGCTTGAAAGTATCCTGACCCAATGTCGTACCGATGATGCCTATTATTCTCGATCAACCCAATTTTCGCCCCTGACATAAGATGTAATGATCCTACTCGCCGCTGTAGATGCCATAGATAAGCCCCCTAAAGGCGGCAACTAATGCGATGCCATAGTGATATAATTAGATGGTAGGCAGTACCCGAGCAGTAGGCAATAGAAGGCGATGGCGACGACCTAGAAATGCACAAGTTTTCTCTACTTTGGTGAATTTGACACCCGAATTCTTACCATGCCTCCTACGGACATCTCTTGTCCGAGATGGCCTCTCCATCGCCTATTATTTCTTATAACCGCTAGCTCTAGCTAATCGCACCATGCATCATGGCAGGGGGAACTAGAGCTAACGATGAGACTCTAGGATCTCCGCAATCCGGCCCTGTGGTATTCACTAGACTACATATATCTTGGCAGCTAGCTGGGGAGCGACCCCGATATTCGGTGAAGCATCACACCGAGACCTACGGTTTTTCGGGTCGTCAAATCTGGGACAAGGTTTCAACTTACTTACCCCAAATTCACATGTATTTACCATTGATACGGTCGTAATCTCTGGTCATAGTTAGAGACGGCAGTTGTTCGTGACTTAATTACAAACACATAACAGTTCTAGTACGAGCCATTACAAAGTCACCATGTCTGCTCCTAAGTTAGCTGCACCAACATTCGAGCACCACCACAACGGGTTGGGTGTTGGCTATTCCGAGCCTCGAATCTCGTGGCAATTCGAGCCAGCCCCTGATACTCCAAAGGGATGGTCTCAGAGTAAATATGAAGTTGAAATCACATGGTCGGCCGATGGAAAAGTTGAACAGTTTTCGGTCGACTCCGAAGAGTCAGTGCTCGTTCCATGGCCGACACGACCATTAAGGTCGCGAGAAAGCGCAGAGATCCGAGTCCGCAGCTATGGGAAAGGACTAGACGGCTCAGAATCTACGACACCTTGGTCTGTGGCGAGTGTAGTGGAAGCCGGGCTGCTCAGCCGAGATGACTGGAAAGCATCATTCATCACCTCTTCTACTAGGATAGAGTCAAATGAACCTCTGCGACCATTGCGTTTTCGAAGGGAGTTCACCTTGGACACTCCGCCGTTTAAAAAATGGCATGCACGGCTATACCTGACGGCAATGGGAGTCTGTCAGGCCTACGTCAACGGAAAACTTACCAGTGATGAGCAAATGGCCCCTGGGTGGACTAGCTATAAGCATAGGCTCAATTATCGTGTCCACGATGTGACCGCTCTACTTACTCCTAATGAGAAGAACGTTATTGCTATCGAGGTCGCAGAAGGCTGGTATGTTGGAACGCTCGGGTTCCTAGGAGGAAAAAGATTCCTGTACGGTGATCAACAAGCTATACTGGCTCAGCTCGAGGTGTATAGCGATGATGTGTTGTTGTCCTCGGCTCTTGTGCCGAACGAAGAATGGCAAGTCTGCGACAGCCCTATAAAAAGCAGTGAGATCTATGATGGAGAGGTCTACGATGCTCGACTTGAAGACGAACAGTGGAACGTCCCAGGCTCCTCATCGGGCACGACGGATTGGGGACCAGTAACTACAGTTTCGTGGCCATCTACAGAGCTAGTTGCCCCAGACGCGCCACCAGTCCGCATCACACAGACAATAGAGGCCGTCGACATATTTAAGTCAAAGAGCGGGAAGACCATCGTTGACTTCGGTCAAAATCTCGTGGGCAAGGTCCAAATACGAAAATTGGACGTCCCGGAGGGAACTGCCGTCACTTTGAAGCATGCCGAAGTCATGGAGCACGGCGAACTTGGGACGCGGCCTTTGCGATTGGCAAAAGCAACAGACACCGTCATATCTGCCGGCAAGGTCATTCATGACTGGGCCCCGAAGTTCACATTTCACGGCTTCCGCTACGTACAAGTAGAGGGATGGCCGGAGGACAGTCCATTGCTTTCCAAGGATAACTTCGTGGCCCAGGTCATGCACACTGACCTTAAGCGAAGAGGAGATTTCTCGTGTTCCAACGGGTTGGTCAATCAACTGTACCAGAACGTCATCTGGAGTATGCGCGGCAACTTTCTGTCGATCCCAACTGATTGCCCGCAAAGAAACGAGCGGCTTGGCTGGACGGGAGATATTCAAGTGTTTTGCCCATCGGCTAGCTTCTTGTTTGACACTGTAGGCATGTTGAAAGACTGGCTTCAAGATCTTGCTGCGGAGCAGTTGCAAGAGGGACGAGGTGGTATCCCACCATTTGTGTGCCCGGAAATTCCAATGCCAAATTGGCCACACATTCCAGAGGCCATTTGGGATGATGTCGTCGTCTTGACGCCGCATGTACTCTACCAATTCTCCAATGACGAGAACATCCTCACGCGCCAGTTCATTGGCATGCAACAGTGGTTAGGAATTGGTGTCAAACGGGGTGACGACGGTCTCTGGGACCAAGACCATTGGCAACTGGGAGACTGGCTAGATCCCAAGGCACCTCCGAATGATCCTTCCAACGGCCCGACAGACACAATCCTGGTCGCAGATGCATATCTCGTCCACACCACGGAAGTATTTGCCGAGATCTGTAAAATCCTAGGAAAAACCGAGCTGGCCGATATGTACAGCTTTCAGACGGAAGATCTGCGGCATAAATTCCAACACAAGTACATCACTCCGGCCGGTAAGCTCATGTCGAATACGCAAACTGGCATTGCCCTGGCTATACAATTCTCGTTATATCGAAATGCCCAAGAACTAAGCTTGGCGGCACACGATCTTACGAAGCAAGTCGGAACAGCCAGGTTCAACATTGCAACTGGCTTTGCGGGAACACCTGTTATTGCCCACGCCCTTTCCAAGGTATGTCGGACGCAGCTCGCATATCGAATGCTGCTGGAGAAGACATGCCCGTCCTGGTTGTATCCGGTAACCATGGGTGCTACGACGGTCTGGGAGAGATGGGATAGCATGCTGCCGGATGGTTCCATCAACCCAGGAACGATGACAAGTTTTAACCATTACGCTCTTGGGTCCATCGTCGACTGGTTACATGCCACAGTGGGTGGTATCAGTCCAGACGAACCCGGGTGGGAACGAATCCTCGTTTGCCCTATCCCTGGCGGCAATATCACACATGCTAACGTGTCGTTCAATGGACCGTACGGCTTGATTAGTTGTGCGTGGGAATTGGTCGGCCGCAAGTTTTCCATGTCTTTGACCATTCCTCCCAATTCTACCGCGAAAGTAATACTACCATCGGATCTTCCGAGGGATGTCGCCCCGAGCAAGGAAGTTGAATATCGAATTCTCGGATCTGGTAGTTACAAGCTAGAATGCGAGTACGAGGCGGCAGAATGGCCACCAAAGCCCCTTATCGCGCCTTATATTACTACGCCTCCTAAAGAAGACATTGCGTGAAATAGAAAATGGGGACGGTCTTGGACTTGTTAGAAAAGTATGGGATCAAACTAGGTACATTGCATTATTGCAGGATACCGTGTATCGTGTCATAGATCTTACACAGAAACAATACTTCATTGTAGTAGTGGATGTTTGACGGGTGACGATTGTATGTGATTAGGGAAGCTGCTGTAGGTACATGACTAATAATTAAATTTATCAGTACCGCTATTCGGACGAGTCAATTTAGATAAACGGACAACCCATCCACTTTTCCACGTGACCTCACCCCTTCCAAATTCCCGTTGCTATCATCCTTTTACTTAATTTATATGCGTAATTAATAGCCACCCGAATCTGCCACCCGAATTTATTAAATTACCTGTTATTATTTTTCATAATATCGTAATTATTTAAAATAATTAAATTAAAGTTATTATAAAAATGTAAAGTATATTAATTTTTATTAAATAAAAAAATATATTATTATTTAATTATTATTTTAAAAAAATAAAAATTAAATAATAATATATTTTTTAATATATAAATAATTTAATTAATAATTAAATAATAAAATAATTAAAAATATATATTATTATAAATAAAAATATATTTTAATAAATTTTTATTTAATTTATATAAATTAATATTAAATTTTATTTAATTTTTATTAATTAAATTTTATAATATATTAAAATTTTAATTAAATTTAATTAATTTAATTAATTTATTATTAATTACGTATATAAATTAAATAAAAGGATGATAATAACCGGAAGGTGGAGTCACGTGGAAAAGTGGATGGGTCGTCCGTTTATCTAAATTAACTCGTCCGAATAACGGTACTGTTAAATTTATCTCGCTCACATCCTTGTCCTCCGCAACCCTGACTTTTTGTTCCTATTTGTCAACGCGCCCCTAAAACACGCGTGTCAAGCAGCCATTTCAGGTACATGTCCACTAAAATAGGGCTGGACAAGGGTATATAGACGCTAACTCTACAAATTTCTACTGGGATACGTTCCCTCCATCACCGCCATATTTGGACCCCGCAGTTACCTTTGTCAACTTCGCGAGCTTGTGCACAACAAAAACATTATTCTTCTCACACACATCTTTTAGGTACTCAAGAGTCGAGACAACCAACACCTTGGTTTCACCTTGCGTCAGTTTCTCTACCGCTCACCATCTTGAATCACGACTGAGTCCAGTTCAATTATTCACATACAGTCAATTGACAAGAATTCTTTGTCATACTTTCTCGGACAAGCAACGTCTCTCTACTCAAGGTAATCTATTTAATTCACATCCAACCTTGCAACCACAAAAAGCTAACAACTACAAAGAACAGACCTAGACACCATCTCTGCTCGACAACGCGACCATGCTTCGCCGACCACCTACCATCCTCACCCTCACCGCTGAAGACGTAGCAGCCTACGAAGACCGACGCTACGCATCGCAAGCCCAAGCCCACGCTCAGATGCATTCCCCTCGTAGCCTGCATCTGCCGCACCCACACGCAACAGCCATGGACACCTCGTCCTCGTCGGAGGCACCGTCGCCACCTCGAGGACACGAAGACGAGGACATGCGCGACGTCGAAGATGAAGATGCCGACGACACGGAATCAAACGACCCATTTACAGGCACCGGCATCATCTCAGCACGTCGTTCCGCTCGGGAACAGCTCCATGCACGCCCTCAATCCCCAAACCAGGCGCGTGCGGCCTATCTCCAACAAGTCCGAGCCGCTCGCAGCCAACCGCCCACCAACCCCGCGGCAGCACCTGCGTCGCGAATGCAGCGCATCGCCGGCACATCCCAGCAGCAACCAGGCGGCAGTGCCAACGCAGCCAGATCGGCCGCCACGCGGTCCACAGTCGCGAGCCGACAGGGCAGCAGCGAGCCCTCCACCGCACCCACGACAGGGTCCGGTCGCATGATGACGCGGAGCAGAGAGGAGCGCATCGGAGTCGCGGGCTCCAATGCGGGAGCTGGCGCTGGTGCTGTTTCGAGGCGGCGGTAGGACCACCACATCACGATACCGAGAGATCCGCTCGTCCTCGACTTTTCGCTCTTCTGCAACGGCGCACGGGAACCTGTGCTTGCCGATTTCTCTATCTATCACGACGGGATGGTCATACAGTTCGCCCGACGTTCCTTGTGTCCCGACTCGGGCACCATCGAGCCCGTTTGGTGGCGTTGCCTTACCCGTCGGCTGGCTAGGCACGGTCGTCGCTTGCGAAACATCCAGTAAGTCAACTCTCGGATGCTAGAAGGACATCTACTTATCCCAGGCATCCGAGTCTCGTGAGTTATAAGCTACCTACCTAGAACAACTACTGATAACATTTTCAGTCGTGGCGAATGCATATCCCTCCTCAGTGTCCGTGCAAGCTACTCGGACACCATCCGACGCCGTCTTCGGCGTCTCACCTTGTCCTGTACCCAAATAGCTTGATTTTACGCACATCTCCAGCACAGAACAATGCAGCAGGAACTAGCATTCTCTCGCCCCTCTCACTAGTCAAAGTCCGGCCAAACCAACCCTAGGAGGAAGTTATCCACCTGTCACTAGCCTTGCAGAACTCCCGCGCCTCTTCGCGAGGCTGCCAATGGCTCTTCACGCAGGCGACTCCTCTCTCGCACCTATAAGTCAAGCGTTGTCCTAGACAGCTGCATATTGCACGGTGGAGGTGGTTTCATGTGGCAGGAATAACTTCCGACTAGGGGGGTTTGGTGCGACGAAACACCGGTGGGAGGGGTGAGGGGCTTGCTAGCGCCTTTGTTTGTTCTTGTGGCTGTTGCATGGGCGCGATATCTTGCTGTTTGCTGGAATTGCTCGGGTTTGTTGTTGGAAGGTCTAGGTATGGCTGGAGGGGATGATGGCAAGGAGTGGAAGGGAGAAGAGAATGTGGAAATTTGGAATGATCGCAAGTCGCTGACGGTCTACGCAGTTGGCAATACTGCGTATGGACGGGGTCCCTCGGAATACGTAAACCCCATCGCACCATGTACGTCTTCGGCGTCTTTGCCTACGAAGTTTCGGGCTCTGGACAAGCTGGCATAAATTGCATACAAGCTATGTCTTGAAGATACATACTCTTCTTGTTGCAACTTGATGTACAAAAGATACAATGTTCCTACACACTGGGTAGGTCCTGGCAATCTGAAGAGATATGCCTGCCAACTGCTAAGTCGTGCTCTTGTGACTCTGTTTCGTAACCTCCACATTGCAAATTATCGTGAATCTCGTCGTTGACCTAATATTTTACCCAAACCTGACTTTACTCCCAAGCTGACCTAGTCGCGCTAACAATTCTCTTTCGAGACTACTCTCGAGTCTTTTCAACTTCTCATAATGCATAGTTCAAAGAGCTGGTTCTAATATGGAACTAACTCTATTTCCTCTTCTCGCTGTACGAGATCCAAAGTGACCACCAGTCTTAGCTGACATACAATAAAAGAGCGGCAGCGAGTAGCTCAGGTAGATAACCATCTGTGACCGAGTTCCCACCCAAATCCTACATCTGCACTTTCTGTGCCGTGCTCTAGTATACTTGTTTTCGTACTATAATATTGCTCATCAATTTGATACTAATGAATGCAACTCGCTGCCAACATAGGAACTGGCAGTATAAACAGATCATACGCTTACTAGTTGGGACCTCAAACAGTGATTAACCAGAATAAAAAAAGACATATGGCCAAGCGCTGGATTCGAACCAGCCAGCTATCCCGTACGCCAGCATGGGAAGCCTTTCCAAAGGTATTGGGTTTACTAAGTCTGGATTCTGTGTCTCTTATTTCCTTAGATTTCTTCTTCGTTCATTGACTACTAAGGCGACAGTGACGGTGTAGTTTGAGCTCTTTCACACTTGTTTGCCTAATCTGCCTGCTGGTGCGCCCAAGCATCAGGGGTTTCAGCGTTGCCTTTAGTGTTTCTTGGGATGCGTCAACTAGGGAAACGTGAAGTTCGGCCAGGTCAAATTTGAAAATGCCACTAAATCGACGCTGTGCTGTAAGCTAGAAACTATAGTGGTGGTGACGGGAATGCCGTTCAACATTGAACACACGACGTTGGGAGCTGACATAACCACGCTTAGGAATGTCAAGAAAAGTCTCGGTATTCCCAAAAACTGACAAGAGAGAATATAAGACGAGGTAAACATGTACGGTCCTTACTTACACAGAGTTGCAGCCCCAATCTCTATGAAGGACTAGGCAGCATAGAAAACGATATCAGGAAATTTAACCCCTGATTACATGTGTACATTACTATCTGTCCATGATTGAGAATGAAGACAGCCAACACACATGACTGCGAGTCTTTCTAAGCATAGGACTTGTTGAGCACCTACCTACCTACTTACTTTTCTACGAAGCACAAGTCCCCTATTATAACATGTTTAGCCGGCCACCGGTACGGGGGTATCTAACAGCAAGACGGCCTTAATTCTCTAGTTCTCTAGGTAGTTCTCAGCTAAGCTGCTAGACACCATACGCTGTCTTTCATGTATTTCGTTGTACACATTCTGAAAACCTGTTGTACATGCCAAGTTCGTAAACCAAGCCCTGTGAATTTTATTAGTTCTGTAACATCCATGTCACCGAAACCATCATTATCGAATAGTGCCGTCCCATTGAAATTGTTGTCATCTCAAATTGAGTCTAGCTAGAGCTTTGCATACATAGGTACTTTAGCATGAGCATCCAAAGCTCTGTAACAGATATCTGTCTGCCTGGCATTCCGCTTATCTAGAAGCTTCCCTGGCGGCGTCTTTCATCTACACCTACCTATATATAATCACGACATACCAATTTTGATTAGGGAGGACATAAAATCCCACGGAAGGGGCGCGAGTCAGCAGGCAACCCACAATCACACTTTGAAGCCAAGTTAGGCGTTCCAATCATCAATTGACGAGCCCTTGGGTTCCAGTACTAGTTTAAGTACAACGCAGCCCATTGGCGAGATGATTTCTCCTCCGTGGCATTGCTCAGTAGCAAGCCGAGAACCGCCTGTATCAACCTGATCATCGCAAATTCGTTCCACCGACCCCCTCCTACTCACTCCCCCTTCCTCCTCACCCATTCTCCTCATTACCCCTCGCGAAAGAAACGCAAAGCAAAAGCAAGCCAAGCCGTGCACATTCTGTTCCGTGCGGGTTATTCGTCCCTATCCCCCCGTCCATCCAACGCCGTTGCTATGATCACCGGGGCCAAGCAAACACAAAGAGAGAAAGCAATGTAATAGCAACAATAACGGGGGTATCGAGGAATTTACTACCGGCATGTGTGTGTCAATGGTCGTCCTATACCATCGAATCGAAAAAAGGGAGAAAAAAAAGAAAGCCAAAATCGACTGAAGTCGACTGGCTGTCATAGTAGAGGCTGATCCAGGAGCCCGTCGTCCCTTCTTCGGGTTTTTAGATCCTAGCTAGGACCGGAGGTAGGCGGCTTAAGCTTAATCTTAAGCTTTGTGGAAGAGCCCTTCGACGCGGAAGGGGAGGCTGCGGAAGGGGACGAAGCAGACTGCTGTGGCTGAGGCTGCGGTTGCGGCTGCTTCGACGGAGTGGGATTAGAAGTCGGTGCTGCCGATGGGAGCGGCTTGCGCATCTCTGGCAGGGGCTTACGCATTTCGGGTAGAGCCTTTCGAGGCTTTGCGTTACTTCCGCCTGACTGCGATTGAGACGGTTGAGACGTAGAAGATCTGTGGCTACCGGCCGTCGTGCTCGGGGGCGCGGACATAGACGTTGGTGACGACTCGATTTGAGCAGACTCCATAATTCTGCCGGGGGCTGGGGAGCTTGGGCCCACGGATGAGCGTGGGCTGTTGATGCCAGACTTGCTAGATTTACCAGCCTTGTAGTCAGGCTTACGATGCTTGGGCGTAGCCCGGATGGATCCGGCCTGGGGCATGTTGACCTTATCCTTGCGTTGGCGCAACTTGTCCCAGGCCGTGAATTTCACCGATACTAGCAAGCTGCGCTTTGGGCGCTTCTCAAGGCTCTCAAGCTTCTTCCTAGGAATCCTCGAGGTGTCGAGTTTGACGATTTTAGTGTCAAGCTTGGGAGCTTTACGTGGTCGAGGGCCATCGCCCTCAGTGCTCGCTCGCTTCAGCGGTCGTGAAGGCTTGGCGGGTGCCAAGTTATCGTTATCCTTGACCTCGTCTGGCTCGGCTTGTAAAACTTTAGCCGTAGGTCGCGCAGGGGTTGAGTTAGCTGAATGTGGAAGGGTTTTCTCGTCTCTCGTCTTGATAGTCCCGAATCGTTTCGTCCATTCTTGAACGATAGGTGAGGTGCTTTGATAATACCTGTAGTTCTGAATAGAGGTCATGATAGTATTGGCCAATTCTGGAAAATCCCACGGCATGGTGAAGACCCATGCCATCCATATCTCACCGCAGAGACATTTAATATTAGTATACTTTTTTATCTCTTCCTCCGAGTACCAAACTGGCTTATCGCTTGGCAAACAGTAGTTGAGCTCGGCTTCGAAAACTTCGAAATGAGGCTTCATCACTTGAACCTTTGAAATCATAGATTCGTACCGTGCTTGGCGAATTTCTGGGTTTCCGACAATCAAGTCTTGAAGGTCTTTCGATAAGATTTGTGCACGGCGATATCTGCCAATTAGGTCTTTGCCTACAGTGAGAAGGTCTCGTGTATAGTCGAATTCTTTTTTACGCGGTTCAGGTACCAGTTTGAACAACGCCTGGAAATCTATGTAGAGACGACTCGCCTCTATCGCCTTCGGATCTCCAGCGTAAGGCTGTTTTACAACATCAGCTGATTTTCCTTTCGATACAGATGCCTTTTTTGGAGCCGGAATGGTCTGCTTTGGCGTAGGAGTGGAGCCCGAAAGTTTCGGAGCAGACGCAGGTGAAGGCACCGGAAGAGACAAGGTTGTCGAGGTCGTAGCAGCTTTCACAGTAGAGCTATTGTTGCGATTTATGTTTAGCGTGATAGTCCGCTTGGGCTCCGGCTTGGGTGGCCCAGAGTACGGCTTGCGCGACTTCGTCCTGTAGTGTCGCCTGAAGACGACGTTGGCTTTGCCCCGACCTCGCTCGCCACGTGTAGCAGTCCAGAAGCTAGGATACTTGAAATCCACCAATAGGGACATTTCTTCTTCGAACAGGATGGAGCAAAGCTCAAGGAGTTGAATTCGCTCTGCTACAGTCAGGATGGGTGAATTCATCGCATTCCAAATAGACTTCTGCAGAAGCGCGTCGTCCGTAGTTTCCTTTTTCAAGGCCGCAAGGGCTGCAGACAGATCCTCTCGGCGGACCTTTGCTTCCTTCCGTGCTTCAATGATGCCGTCCTCTTCAATGATGAGGCCATCTCCTACCGGCTGCAATGGCGTCTGCTTGTCTGACTGCTCGTTCTCACCTATGGCAATACTAGCGAGGCCACGGCAAAGCGCTTTGAACAGGCGGTCTCGGACGAACGGAGAAGGGTCCGTGCTAACCAACGCAAAGAAAAGTCGTAGAACCGATGCGTTGTTCAGCATCCCTAGTTCCACTATGCATTCACAAGCCTGGATCCGAACAAGATCGTAAGTCTTGTCATGAACATACTGAAGGAAGGGGAGGTGTCGTCTGGGAATGACCTCGGCCTTCATCAAACGGCACATGGCATCGAGAGCGGCTGTGGTAAAGCAATTCTGGTACGAAGGGTCATACTCGTCCATCCTACGGTAACGATCAATCTCTTCGTAAGCCTCCTTGACAAATTCCTCAGGCTCTGGATCAACGACCTCGCCCATCACTTCATCCTCATCGGCGTCTTCAAAGGAAAAGGACATGTCTTTTTGTTGTTTAGTCTTCTTTTCATCGGGAATCAGGCAAGTTGCTAACGCTCTGATTAGAGTGCAGATATATGGCTGGTCAGAATAGGGGTTGTCCGAATTGTCATTGGCCTGAAGTTGTTCGAGAATAAACCTGCGGGCCTCTTTAGGACATTTGCCGTCCTCGCCACGGATGCGAGCTACCGCTTCTGGGATTGTGCGTTGACAAAAGTATTGGCGCTTATCGGCAAAGTTGTTGGGTTTGGGGGTATACGTCCCGGGATGGCAGAAGAAGTACTGAAACGTCTTCATGAGGTGCCGAAGACCGACCCAGTTTACGGGCTCGTCGACTGCGTGGCGAGGAAGCTCGTCAGCCGCCATGATGCGTATGCCGTAGTAGTATCGGGGATCCAGCAAGGTCCGAGCTAGGATGGTAGAAACGAGAGGATGTGGCCCCGTTTTGGAAAAGCTTCGATGGAGGAAGAGCATCGAGTCTTGCTGAGCAACGACATCCCTATCTTGCTGAAGCTGGGACGCGTACATGTAAGCCGGCAAATTGGTTTGCATTTCGCAAATCCACTCGAAGTCGGCGTCCATCCGAATCCATTCGTAGGACTCCTGGTCCATCTTGGTCTCGGTCTCTTCGTCCCAATCACGGAAATCCCACTCCTCCATATCCTCCGGATGTTGCATAACATCACCTAGATAGTAGAGAACCCTCTGGTTGTTGTTTTCTTCGTCACCTCTCGCGGTATTGCTCGCTAGTGCCCTTTCACGCTGTCTGCGGTTCCTCTTTAGCCGCTTATACTTGGTGTTGTAGGGAATCTCGAACTTGACCGATCTAGCAGCCTCTTCCCGTATCTCCACGATGTGTTCGTAGGGAGTGCCGTCGGCCTCGTGGATTCGAATAGTCATTGGTCCAGTGAAACACTGTTGAAGCTCGCCAGCGTATACACCATGGCTTTCTTCTACGACATCTCGCCAGAAATCGCTCTTGTCAAGAAGTCTGGGCTTCATGAACGCGATATCTTGGGTTTGTCGAATGGTCATCTCCACGCATAATCGCTTCTTGTTGAATCGTTGATAGACATCCAAGCGAGGGCAGCCGGATCCAGTTACCCATTGGTTCCAGAACTGCTCCAGCCTCGTGTTCCCGGCCTTCTCGCAAGCTCTGCGGAAAGCATCCGAACCTAGAACCTCATCCGAGCCTTGGCCAGACGTATTGGCTTTGCTAACCATTCGAGAAATTATCTTAGAAATCCCCGTTGAATTACTGGACTTGGAAAGGCGTCGGTCTAGGATGAACAATACCAGAGGTGCCTTGAGGTTCATGAAATCCACTTCGAAGCTGCCCAGGTGAAGATGTTCGCCAAGATCTTGCAGGGCCGGTCGTCGAATATCAATCTCTACAAGTCGGTCCGACATAGACTTCATACGAAAGCGGTATTCGTTGTTACCGCATAGCATTTTCATGAAATGATCAGTCAAAAACCACGAGATGCCGACGACGAGCCAGATATCGGCCTTGGTATTGGGAATGATGTTGATTCCAAACCACTGGCACGCTAAGGAGTGTACCAGGGTCCTGGTGGTTTCGACTTCAAAGTCAATGATGTCGGCAGGGCAGAGAAGCCTAGTGCTGCATAAGGAGAATGCGCAAAGGGGTACAGTCTCGTCAACCATGTCGTCGACGAAGCAGACCTTGTAACTCTCGAACGGATAGCGGCCAAAGGTGAGCACAAAGTAATCTACCGCCGTGACCAAGGTGGAACAAGTATTCTTCACTTCCTCAGCGCGACCTGGAAGACAATATCCGTGCACCTTGACCGCATTCACACCAAGTTTGGTGTCGTCTTCTTCACTGCGGAACTCGGACCATAAGTCGACGTGCTCGAAGGGTCCGACGGCAAAGCCAATATGTTTGGCTGCCTTGTTGCGATCGACCTCGAAAGTCATGGTCTTCTTGGTTTCGTCGTCTTTGTTGACCACTTCACCAGTTAGATATCCCGAGCATACCACAGTCATGTCCAACAACTTGTCTTCTTCCGTAAGCGTCATGTACCGTTTCTTTGCTTCTTCTTTATCGCGCTTTCGCTTGCGACCTCCACTGGTGGCACTAGTACCGTTAGGTTGCTGCTGTTGTATGGCAGGTGGTGCTGGGAACGCGTCGCCGAGGGTACGAGGGCAAGTGATGGAAATCTTCCAGGAATTCCGAGAACCAGGGTCATCGATGCATGGAAATATGGCAGATGCCGTTCCGGGTTCGACCGAGTGGCGCGTGTAAACATGCGGGTATCGGGTATCTGTTTCGTCGATACCGACAAAGTGAAGACCGTCGCAGACATTTCGTAGCTTGAAGGGAATACGGATTCGATAACCGCCAACCGTACCATCGACGGGATGTAGGAGAAGATCTTGCTGGTCCGACTTCTGAGAGTCCTTGTTCTTCCGTAGCACCTCATCTACACTTGGGAGCTTGATCTTGATAGATCCGTTGAGAGGCGTGCAACACTTCAAGTCGTGGTCTAGCGCAGACACTTCGTTACGTCGATGGTGAAGTAGCGGCTTCATGCGGTGTTTCCTAATACCCCATTGAGGCGCCGACCATCGGTAATTCTCGGGTGTTTGGATCCATTCACAAGGATCTTGATACGTAGCTTCCATCTCGCAGTTGCTAACTGTGATTTGAGCCACGTCGATTTCGCACTGACGGGCATCGATATAGACTTCCGAGACATCGGTGGTCGGCACGATTAAGATGTCGGATCGGCCGTGAACGCGCTTCTCGGCGAAGTCGATCTCCATGTCGACAGTCTGACCAAACACAACAAAAGGGCGAGGGGGGGTATCGTCTAGAGGAACTTCGACCGGAGGCGTGTCGGCTGCCGCAGCAGCAGATTCCGACTCCATGATACCAGGCATTTTGAACACTTGCGAAGTCGCTAGTGTTTCAAGCTGTGGTTGTGTTCATCGGTTGAAATTCTCGAGATGCGGATACGATTGCGCGAGATGCGAAGCGTTACGTAGAGAGGATGGAAAACTTGATGTTAGAAGGATGGGTAGTTCATACGCCGTAAAGTAATTGACCACAGTGGGGGAGAGAATGCACTTGGTCGAGAGAAAAAAAAGTGATGGAAGTGAAGAAGTGACGAAGTTGACCGTGTTTGCAGCTAGCGCAACTCGCGGTTCGCAGCTCAACACGATAAATAAGCGATGTCTAATTATTGATTACGGTATAGAAGTAGATTCAATGATCGGATGGTTGAATGAAGGACCAGAGAGAGTTGGAAGAGGTACGCGTTCTGATAGAGAGGGTAAAAAGAATTGGGTTTGTAAACTTTGCGCATTGAGAGGAGGAATCGAAGCTTCCCGCATGTACATATGTAGCTGCTTAGTTCAGCCTCAATACGTACCACGATGCTGCTGGGGAATAAAATGGTCTGTGCCTTACCTAAATGGTCCATGCACGGATGTGGGGTAATGAGAGTACGTACCCTGGGTACATACTACATATGTATGTAACAAGTACATGTGCATGGATGGTCACAGCATAACGCTTTCGGTACTGTAATAGGATTAGGGGAAGTAGAAAAAAAGGGTTCAATTATGTAGCTCATTGCATATCTAGGTATATATGTAGTAACAGGGCATTTTCCCTATTCACTTTAATTTACTTCCTCTCAGCACTACCTCTAAGGATATATGTTCAGATTTACTCAAGATTAGGTACGATTTGTTTGATTTCAATACAGATATATTAGCTACGTAAGCATGCAAATGCATATGATATGATTGGAATCGTTAGCTATCAACCGCAGCAATATTGGGGGCGCAGGGCGTGTAAACATGCACCTCATGTTGGGCGTCTTCCAAGTGTGGATCTGGGAACTCCCCCTTGAACAGGATCTAACCGTAGGTAGGTATATCCCTAAGGTATGGCAATAAATTTGCCCTTTCCTTGAAGGTGGAGATCTCAGCTGGCGTACTAAGCGATCCACGTTCAAAGTTGACTCGAATGCCAAGTTAAAACATCCCGAGGTAATGATACTGCAAGCACCGAATCAAGGCTGGCGCTGGCGTCTCTCTCGCCTCTTCTGTCGCTCGTGGGCTTTCAAGGTTTGCATGTCTCGATATTCTTCGGGAAGGTCGAAGTCGCATTCCATCATGTCTGGTACGGCATGACCCCAGGCGACCACGGTCCTACCACGTCGCCGACTTTTGTTGAGAGCAGCATCACGTTGATGTCTCTTGCTGAAGAATGAAGTGAACTCTTTCGCCATATACGGCTCGGGAGACTTCGGGGGAGGCTCGCCCCGGGATCGCTTGGAACTTGACGAGGCGTATCGTGCACGTGCCATGGCCTCGTCGTGAAGCTGTCTTGCCGATGCATCAACGTCGCTGTAGTCCGGAGGATCACCATCGCTGGCAGCTTCTGACATGTTGTCATCTTCTGCCCCAACATCGGCCATCTCGTCGTCTTCGTTCTCATCTTCGTCTAGGTCCTCCTCCTCCTGCTCCTCCTCTTGCTCTTCCTCTTCATCGTCTGCATTCGTCTCTTTCTCCTCGGTCTCTTCCCTTTCCTCTGCCAAGGCGCGCTCTCTCACGAGTTTTCGTCTCTTCTCCTCTTGTGTCCATATTCTGAACTTGTCCAAGATGGCCTGGCAGCCCTTAATGAAGTGATCTCGAGCAGGTTCGAATTTCTTCTTGCGACTCTCGGTAACACCGCTGACGCCCATGGTTCGTAGCCAGTCGTGGCCTTGAAGCTCGTTGAGCAGCCGAATGATCTGGTCCTTCTCATGTTGTGCGCGACCCTTCTCGGTGTTGCGGATGGACTTCTCTAGCCTTTCGGCTTTCTTGTGTGCGGGTTCGTAATAGGCATCTGGCAAGGGGTCGTCTAAGTTGTTACTATTGTGACTTGTCTCGAGGAAAGTGAAGTCAACGCGTTGGGAGTCGTGCAGGCCGGTGAATAGATTATCACTGTATTTTCGCACTGTTTCGGTGTGGGGTCGTTGATCTAAGCCCGAATCTAGAATTGTTGCGGCTTGTGATTGAATATCCGATAGGAATAGGGATCGGGAATTGGTATCGACAAGAACAATTGGGGTATCGATGTTGAGGACATCTAACAGGGTCGTCAGAAATTGCAGTTAATATAGAAGGGTTGCGCATACGTTGTTCTTTAGGGTCATTCCCGATTACTTCGTCGTAGTCGGGGAAATACGCCGACAGCTCACTCTTGAATCGAGTCGCCTCCTGTGACCGCAACTTGCGACCGGGCCGCTCCGTCGCCGAACTGGTGTCGGCTGCATTTGGCTGCAGTCTATCCAATTCGTGTTTAATTCCTTTATTGGCCTTCTCTTTGTATTTTTTAAGAGGAGGATCTGTTGCTGTCGTCACCGTCGCCGTCTTGGAGGTTTGCTGTCGAGCAGGAAGAGGAGGATGGGTTGGAGGTGTCGATGCGACGGTAGGTTCGTTCGTAAGGGGTTGCTGAGATTGAGATTGGGATTGGGATTTGGCGGTGATGGTGATGGGTTTAGAGGAATTGTTAGTGGAATTAGTGGGAGGAATGGGAGCAATAGGAATGGGTCTGGATAGAATTTCGACGGCGATTTTAGTTCTTTTGGTCTTGGAAGGGTCGCAATGATTCGCGATGGGATCGAGAGGGCGCTTCATTCGAGGTGAGCTGATAGCCATTGCCTGGGCATGCTTAGCAGCGACACTATTGAGACTGGCATTAACGGTCGCATTCGTAGTCGCAGTCGCAGCAGCTGAAGTATTGCTCTTAGCATTTAAGTTATCTGTCTGCTGCGGATGATAAACGTGTCGCTGATGCTGATGCTGAAGTTTGTGTTGGTGCAGGCGCTCATGTGCGTCGCCTCGTCGCGTAGACGTAGCCATCATCATCAGGAATAATTAGCATTGACATTGCTGATGGCACTAGGTTTGACGGTTGATATGTTATTTCACAAGGATGCGCATTGACGCTGCAAAGGCGATTTTTCTAAGGGATTTTCTAAAATTGCCCAATCCAAAAAAAAAAAAGTTTCTAAGGCGGCGCTGACATCAATTGATCAAATGTTGGTGTATGGCAGGCGCGATGCGCAGACTTTACAACGTACCTACCATCTACCTCATTGTATGGTGCCTCTTGCCTACGTTGTAACCTACCACCTAGCCTATCTTTCTAATCATCTAAGGTTCTTAGCTGAAGCCTTTTAGTTGGAGGTTCTAACCCTTCACAGAGGGAGAAAGCCCTGTACAAATACAAATACCTATGGAACCCAACCCAATGAACTACTAATCTGGAGTTACACAGTATGCATATACCCAATAGCCACTTATACCATTAATGGAAGATCTTCCTAATAAGTGCATATGCCTATGAGAACTATCTACATAGTAAATCAATCTTTCATTATCGATCCTTGGAACAAAAATGGTAACGACAGCAAAGGGAAAGATTATACAAGGAATAAGCGATAATATCTCCCACTCTACCTTATCTGTTTATATACACTACACGTAGGCAATTATATACCTACCTAGGTACCTACCTACCTAATACATGTACCTAATTATCTCGTCATGGTGGGGTTTTCCTGTCTGGTGACAACGTGTGTGGCTTAGCATTTCGAACTGACTACATACCTCACAAATCTGGGGTAACTGGGTAGGTACATTTATACTCCGAGACATATGTACATGTATGTGATCCAGACCTGTAGGTAAGTACCCGATGGAGGCACCCGTCCTGCCGTCTAGAGCTTCGTTCCGAGTCTGGTTTAAAGAAACTCTCAACTCTCAACTTCAACTACCTATAAGAAGCTTCCATTTCTCCTACCTTGCCTATACCTAGGTAGGTCGCTAACACAACGGCAACAATTCCATTTTAATTTCTCCTCCAGCATCGACGTCAGTAATTCACACAGATGTTATTTGCCTTATACACGCGTATTGCGCCTCAGCCTGCCGTTTAACCGGGTCGACATACGTCATTCTAAACAAAGCTACGGAGAAGACCAGGCAGTCAAGTTGAAGCTGTCCACCTAAGTTCACGTACATTAATTACTTATCACAAGTATCGCATTGCATCTTTATCACGCTCTTAATACCAGCCTTGCATAACCATACCTCTTAAATGTTACCAACTCCAACCACTTTACCTGCGCGCAGCCACACATGGCATCATGTCCATGATATAACCTAAGAGATCCTCGATTCTCATTTGCGGTTGCAATGTCTGCCCATCTAAGTGGAGAGATGGCCGAAGAAGACAAGGAAGACACTGCCGGCGACAAGACGCCAACGTCGTCGCCTCAACGTACACGATCGCCACCCGCATCTCCATCGCTGCTGTCAGAAGCCCCGCAGCATCCCGCTCCAGGACCGGGGTCGCTCCCGCTAACCCCACCAGCATCGCCCGGTCCGAATAAAGAATCTAAAACCTCCCCCGACACTGCTGCTGCTGCCACTGGTACAAATACTACGTCACATCAAAGTCACCAGGAATACCTAGACTCTCTACAACCACCCTCCCAGGAGGAATTTGTACGGCTGGCAAAACTTCAAGAACAGCGCGAAAAGGAACACAAGCGTCGCGACCAAGAGCTACGTCACTTGAGTATGGCGACAGCTCGGCGGAGCATGGAAGCAAGGCAGGACTTTATGCAAACGAAGGCCGAGGGGCAAGAGCAAGAAAAAGAAAAAGAAAAAGAACAAGACATGCCCCATCACTCTATATTCGGATATAGCCTGGCGCATTCCAAGTCACGCTCCAGACCGAATAGTAAGGATGCGAAAGCCGATGGAGCAGCACGTCCTATAGAAGACATTATCAGATCAAAGGCGGCGACCGTAATCCAGCGGACATATCGCGGATACCGCGTGCGCAGAGAGATGCAAGGCCTGGGCTTAGACGCAAACACTAGATGGACGCACGCCATCAGAGATGCACAATGGAAGGAATTGAACACCCCGCGAGCACGACAGAGCAGCTTACTGACCGCAGGGGACGGGGCCGCCAATGGTGGAAGGATACCTACCAGTAGTCGATCCGCTGCAAGGAAGAATTGGATGAAAGCCGCAAAGATAGCCCGCCGCGCCGGTGCAGATGAGGACTCCGACCACTCCGACGGGAATTCGTCATCGTCGTTTGACGACGACGAGTTACAGAGGATGAGTCCGGAGATGAGAGCACAAGTAAAGAAGAAACGGTTAAAGGCGCAAGCAAAGAGACGAGAACACGCTCGAATGATGGGCTTGCAGTACTTCCTAGAAATGGTAGATCTTAAACATCGATATGGATCGAACCTAAGGACTTACCACGAAGAATGGAAAAAATCCAATACCAACGAAAACTACTTCTATTGGCTAGACTACGGCGAGGGTAAACAGATAAACTTGACAGCCTGTCCTAGGGAAAGATTAGACCGCGAACAAATCCGGTATCTGAGTCGAGAGGAAAGACAGTATTATCTGGTAAAAGTCGACATAGAAGGCCGTCTCGTATGGGCGAAGAATGGCACGCGGATCGATACCACGGAGAATTGGAGAGACAGCATCCACGGCGTGGTGCCAATAGACGACCCTACACCAACTTTTGCTTCTAGTGTCGAAACACACGTCCAAGCAAAACCTAGCGTAGACTCAACACCACAACCGCATGACCACACCGGTTCGTCCTCGACCTCTGCAGCTTCCAAGGAGTCGAAGCTCGAGGCCGCCATGGCAGCAAAATATGCCGATCCTGGCTTCGACGATGCGAAGGGGGTAAAGAAAATCCGGCACGTATCGGCGGCTACCATCTTCAACAAGCTCCTCCGAAAGACAGTGCGCAAGAACACGTGGATCTTCGTCGCCGACACGTCGTTCCGCCTGTACGTCGGCATCAAGAACAGCGGCGCCTTCCAGCACAGCTCGTTCCTGCAGGGCGCGCGGATCTCCGCCGCCGGGCTGATTAAGATCAAGAACGGCCGGCTGTCGAGCCTCTCGCCGCTCTCGGGCCACTACCGCCCGCCCGCCTCCAACTTCCGCGCCTTCGTGCACAGCCTCGAGGAGGAGGGCGTCGACATGTCGCACGTGAGCATCAGCAAGAGCTACGCGGTGCTGGTGGGATTGGAGGCGTACGTCAAGACCAAGAAGAAGGGCAAGGAGGCCATGCAGAAGATCACCCACCAGAAGCAGAAGCTCCTCGACCCCGAGGAGGCGAAGAAGGTCGAGGAGGCCAAGTTCGACACGAGCCAGAGCGCGGCGAAAGAGCGGAAGGTCCTCGAAAAAGAGAAGGAGAAGGAGGAGGTCCGCCGCGTGGAAAATAAGGCGACGTTCAAGTTTATGCAGAGACTCGGGTTTAAGCCTAGGACGCCGGCTGGGCAGAAGAACGGCGAGTCGGCGCATGATTCAGGGACGCATTGATGATGATGAATTGTGTTCGGTTTGGTAGCATAACGGATTGGCATAGTGCTCTTGGTTATTGGCGTTCGTCGAGATATCCCTTGTGTTTGGGAAGGTGGCCTATACATAGGTACATAGTAGACCGGCAGCATTCAATCGGGCTTACTGATTATACATATCAAGCATTGCTACCTCAAGGCCTAGGTATGTACTGTTCTAGAATCAACCCAAGTGAATGTCTATTCACGCTCTTAGTAAGTCCTATCGCCCTAATCATCTAATTAGTCTCTTGTCCGGTACATCTGCTCTTATGACTAGACGAGTGGTAGCGGTTCGTGCTAAGCTGAAGTACCTCGATGTTGGTCGTTGGGAACCGTGAAAGTAGGTTGACTAAACTCAATTCATTGTTGTTTCTACGAACTTGGAACTAAGGAGTAAGAAGGAAAGCAAAGCAAAGGAAATACGTCTTTCGGAATGCGAATAGGAATCATCAATCGTATCGAGCGCCTCCGAAGCACTACAAGGTAGCCATCACCAGAGTGTCACCTAAATGCCCGACCAGGTCCGGGCTAGGTCAAAGCCCTAACATACCAGAAGCCCCATCCCCCTTTTCGCCATGGAAATTCACCGACTAGCAACCTTGGCCCCATAGTCTAACCAGTCTCTCATTCTTCTTCGGTATGACTTCATGCCATGTGTTCTGCGAAGCCTTCCAACTGCCATCCAAATTCAAACTCGTAATCTTGAATTTCCATGCTGCGGAAAGAACAGGTCTTTTCGTGCAGCCTCATGTTATCGCGTCGATTGCACGTGTATGTGCAGCCCTCGCTCTGCAGTCTGCACGAGAACATCTCTCCGCTCGAGCCACAGAGCGCCCTCCAGTGTTTTCCGAGGTTACTGGTGCTGGAGAAGACCTTTCCACACTTTCCGCAGGTAGTGTTTTTGGCGGATTTGGGCTCGCTAGATGGTTTCATATGCGCGGGTGATAGGACACCAAGGTAGATGCTCAGTACGATAGCGTGCGCTTCAAGTCCAGTGAGACCACTTAGGCAAGCATTGAAGTATTCGATTTCTTCTGTATCTACAGCTTGAAGGACTAACAATAATCAGTGCTAATTTCCTCAAGTTGACGTGATGCTGGAGGAAGGGGGGAAGGGGGGAAGGGGGAAGAGACTCACGGTATAGAAAGGCAAAAATGACTGCGAAAATGGCAGTAGAAATAATCAGTACTACTTCAGGTCGAGCCGGTTTGTATTTCTCAACTCTATCGGGCAATTTTATTTCTTCAATTGGAGGAGGTGACAGTTCCTGTTTGAGTCGTGTCCGACGATAGTCGAGTTGCTCCGTTGATGGGGGTTCCTTGGCAAACCATCGACGTATTTGACGAAGAGTGTATCCGTCTTCTGTCCCACTAACATCATCCTCTTCGTCCAGGATGAAGTCAGCCGTACTCGAGACCAGACTTGACACAAGCTTGTTCAAGTAAGGCAAGACCCGCTCGCAGTCGCCTGAAGAGATGCTACAAGGATCTGCCGACTCTAAGCCACTGATACCCCACACGGCGTGGGAAATCCTATCGAATAGGGGCCTGTCTTCCTCTGGAACCAGTCTCCTCCAGACCCGGAAGTCGTCAAAGATTCTTGTTTATGAACAGTTAGCAACCTGTAGTTCTTTTGGTAGAGGAGCTGGTACGGAGCATACTGGTCTCTTGACACCGGCGTAGTCTCCTTCTCTTCGCCGAAAAGGCGCATAGATTCAGCTACCATTAGGCAACTTATAATCCCTTCCAGAGTATTTGGCGTTGATTGGCCATGAAGCATGTGTTGGGTTTCTCGGATTCCAATCTTCCATTGTTCTGACGTCGATGACGTGAGACAGCGCAGCTCTTCCTTAGTTACCTTCGAGGGTTTCATGAGCCGGTCCCGTTGCTCTCGAAAATGACGCTGAATGTTCATCCGATGGCTCTGTCTGATATCCCTGGCCACAGGACAATTGATCACTGGCTCTGGGACTGGGCGCATTAAGATGTGCCTCCACTCTCCCATCCACCGGAACCCTAGAGCTGACAACGTCATGTACGTCTTCATATCTTGCCAGTGCTCCGTAGAAAGAATGCCAAGATGCCGCAACAATTGTAAATCGTCGCTCGCAAAAATATCCTCATTGCAGAGGAAATCGAACACAAAAAGCTTGAGCAAATCATAGGCCATATAATGTCCGTCGTCCCTCAAGATATCATTATAACTTCTCCTATGTAACCAAACAAGATATCCCTTGAGCTTCTGATACCCTTGTAGTAACTCATACAAAGTTAACTCTAGAACTTGCGAGTTGATATTGAAATGGCTGGTCTGGATTGTTGTCAATTTTCCGTGGGTTTTCCCAAGAGCCTTGTGAACAAGTTTCTGTAAGGCGCCATTCGGGATCCGAACTAGGAAGCTCTTAGTTTTCCGATTCCTGGAAACATTGAATGCGTGGTCGTAGGCCTTCTTTGGGGTGAATTTACCACCTCCTATAGACGTGACAGGATAGGTTTCTCCGCTACATCAAATGATCAGTTTTACTCAACATGATAATACTTAGAGTAGTATACCTACTTCTCAAGAGTCTCTTCCCATTCGAATCTTAATGAAGGGAAAATCACCCAACGATCCTTAATTTTCGTGAATCTTAATATCCCCCCGTAAGTGTCTAGGTTATACCGGGTAGGGCCAGGATCCCAAGTATTCCAATCATCCCAAGGAGCCATAGCCTAGAGTAGGTGACTTGAGCGTAACTAGGAGAAAATCTATAAATCTCGTCACGGCATCTAAGAGTAAGACCAGGGAGACCGTTTTAAATATTCGATAAGAAAACTTGATGCTTCAATTGACGTAGATACTCCAAAATACAATGCCGTTCCTACATTAGCGCGCCGTGATTATCGTCCAATTACATGAAATATAACCCTGAAGAACTACATAATGTGATTCCTACAGTGCTCCGGATTCCTAAATTATTTGCATACCTGCGTGGCGTCTGGAAATCCAAAATTGGTCAGCCCATGCATATTTCCTCAGCAGCTGCACGTAATATCACTTGAATTATGCATCATACTGTGATTCGGTACTGATGTAACTTAGGTAACTGCTTATTATAACAGTACCTACATACCTACCTAGGTAGGTTAGGTACTTTACCCCTTTTTCATAGGTTTATAATTGGTTATTCCCCAGTGTTGATGTTTTCTTACCATCTCGGGCATTTGCCTACCAAGAGACTCTCCTTTCATTGCCTTGGGCACGATTCCTAATTCCTAGGCGTAGCTTAGGACGCACTGAATGATTCATTCTTCAGTTGCCAGGAGCCGCTTCACTTCTTGATTTATATCGGGGTCGTGGCCCTTTACTCTGAGTGATTGACACGCGAATTTAGAATCTCCTAGTATCCAAATCGAAATTATTGACTCTTGTCAACACGAGTCAACTACGCTACTCTATTCAAACAGCTTATTCTAGAACGCATTTTATAATATATAACGACTGGCAAGATGCCAAATATCACCACTTGTAGCATCACCCCCAACAGGGATGTTTGTGGTACCCAGGGGGTTTCCGAGGCATCCTTCCTGGTGTTTTCTACAATTGGAGTGGTTATCAGCACTGCCATGCTTGCAATGCAGCTCTGGTCCATATTGAAACGCAAAGGTAATAACTGGCTGCTAGCACTCAAAAAAATCTGCTGACTTATGCATATAGCTACACCTTCGGAGCTCCGACCTGACACCGTTGGGCTGCAGCCACGCGTCGATCGGGCTTAGGGTTAGCCATGAACTTCCAAAGCCTGAGAATGGACCTATTTCGGTTGTGGTGGCGGGGTGAAATGCACGAGAATGAAGTAGGAAGCGTACCTGGATTTTCCTTTGGGCATCTTCCGGGGCATATTAGGAGTTATTTCGCTTGTCGTCTGTCGCCAGATTGAGTCTTGTAGTTAGCCTTCATTCTTTACGTTTAATAAGAGGCTTCAGACGAAGTTAATTGATTACGTGATTATTTAGTAATTGTTAAAACATTATATCCCACTGGTGCCGGTGTAATTACGTCCCTCTAACATAAGCAAGTTCGATTACCCCCTTAACAAAATCCTCCCATCATCCGACTCACCAAGCCGCACAGCAATGCCCCTCGCCCGAAGCTTCTGCTCTCTCAAGTTCCCGGACTGTCTAAACTGGGTTCTCGTATCGTGGTCAAGCCCATGCAGCAGCATGGCAATGGCGCTGCTCTTCCAGGGCTCTGTGCCCGACTTCTTCGTGCAGTAGATTGCGGCGGCAAGGAAGACCGCGGCGCCGGCTACAACTACGATGGGCAGCACGGCGAAGCCCCAGTGCACTTGGACGTAGGACTCGACGGAGGTCGCATGGCCGTGCACGGGTTCGGATCCAGCGAAATTACGGAAAGCGACCGTCATCGAGGTCGCCGTGTCGTGCATTAGCATGTCCAGGCCGTCATCGTATTGGTAGTAGTTCCAGTAGAACGCAGTGACGATGTCGGAGTCGAAGAAGGTCTCGCCGCTCGAGATACCGACTGTTAAGTTCACCACTACGGCGTTGTCGTTATCGTTGACGGTGCGGTTGAAGCCCGTCGCCGTGCGAATCGCAGATCCGGTCGCGAAGACGGAAGAGAACCAGCCACGCATAGCTAACATGGCTTCGATGCCGAGAATGTATGGTGTCGAGCTATTGCTGTGAGGATTTGAGAAGTACACGTTGCGGTCCTTGCCGTCATCTTGCGAGCCGCTGATGTCGAGCACTGTCTTATTGATGTACGAGTCGACGACCTTTTCCTCCAGGGCACCGTTCGTCACAATAGACTCGAGGGTCTGCACGCAAGCTGACATGACGCATTGTCTGGCCCAAGGCTTTTTCTCGCCCGCGAGCCCGTCATTAGCCTCCGTGCCCATGAAGATAAGCTTCATGATCGTGGAGTGCGCCATATCGCCGCGGGCAGTGGGGATATGGGATGTCATACTGAAGACCTCTAGGCTGCTGTTTAATTTCGCGCCCTGCGGTACTTGCCACCCGCAGCCGTCGTGACTCGTATCATTGGGTGCGCAGTATATACTAATGAAAGGACTCAGGTCGACGCACTCATGGCACACGCCCAGGGTCTTGTAGGGATCCCAGGTACAATTACCGGTCTGGCATTCGAATGCTAGTGCAGCACTAGGCCGACCGTCTTCGGCGAAGAGGCCGTTGTAGACTGCCGACTTCAATGGTAAAATTGGAACGAACCCAGCTACACCCCAAAGTTAGCGACTCGTGGTATGAAGAGAGAGAAGGAGGAGACCGACTGGAAGATGTAATTCCCGGAAGTGCCCCAGTGTAGTTAAGAGCTCGGTTGATACTTGCGCCTCGGGGGCTCTCTATGGATCGGGACTGATATGTCACGACTTGCTGGGCGAATGGGCCGAGCGCAAGGGCGACGATAGCTACGACTGCGCCGAAGGACCCGAGGAAGCTACGAGGGATGAGCAAAGACCCGATGCCATGAGGTAGGAATACTCACCCTCCACGTGCCTTCGCTAGCAACTTCAACGCACCCCATGTGCCTCGACTTGCCTCGTCAAAGGCCTCGATGTCTGCCAGAGGCGCTCTAGACTCCTTGAACCGGATCCACTTCAATTGACTGAGCCCGTTCTGCAACGAGATACTCATACTAGCTGTCGCAACAGTGGCTAGCAGCGCGATCAGTGCGTTGAGCGTGATATAGTAAGGCCACTCTGGTAGTGCGCGACCATTGAAGCGAGCTAGCACGCCCATGATGGCGCCGACGGCAGCCCAGGAGACGAGAATCGTGATGATTTCGAGGGTCCAGGAGCCGCTCGTGCATCTAAGCGAGGCAGCTTTCCTCTTCGTTGATGGCGGAGGGGATGCTAATTCGGATACCCCCTTTGCCATCGGTGGCTCCTCCGTCGAGATTGTGCTACCGCTCCATCCCCGCTGGTGGGATGACACATTGGGCATGGGATGACCCGGCGTCGCCCAGTACGGGGCGACTTCCTGAAGCTCGGTGTCTGCGAATCGCTTTTGGTCTCTAACCGGAGAGAACGATCTGCTTTCAGGAGATACTACGCATTCTTGCTGGTCCAGTGGATACTGGCCATGCTCCACGGGAAATGAGAACGTAGAGTGTGCCTCGAAGCCATAATCATGAACTGGTGTGTACGCCATGATAATTTTCTAATATTTATTATATACCTAGGTACTGAAGTATGTGTATCAGACCTTCGGTGCAGCCTGGGTAACAAATTTCTCAGAACCAACTACGAGCCCTATATATGCAGACCTCGAACGTCCCATCCCTATTATAGTCGAGAAGTGTTGCACTTCGTCAATCAGGCTGGACGGGCCTCCGGCGCAACGTGCTACCAACATCACGGTCAGCTCCGCTAGCTAGATCTTACTTGCAGATGGCACTATCTTCCTTCAGCGCAATTCGGTGATTTTGGTGCGTAGAATGTTAGCTTCAAGCACGATGCATCACTTCCACGCATTCTATGCCTATCCTAGCGGTATAACCGATTGGAGTCACCGGCACGTTCAGCCCAACTGCATTGCATAGGCCACAGGCGTCCACTCGCAGCGCAGGAAAGGGACCGAACACCGTCTGCCAAGAATGCGAGCCGTGTGTGGAAACAGGGAAGATTGATTGTTGGGGGCTTAAACTGCTGTAAAATATATAAGCTGACGGCCTAGAGATGCTATTTCAATTGGCTGGTTGCCTGCGGCTTTCTCGTGGTCACCTTGCAATTGACTGGTAGGGTTGCGCTGCATCGTAATAAGCCCTAAAAGCAGGATTTCTAGTTGGGGTGCCGCTGTTACATCACCCCCCTACCGATTTATCTTATTTGTCGCAGGGCTTTCGAATTCATCATTGATCGTAGGCGCCGTTGAATCGAAACGTAAGACCTTTGACTTTTTCCATGCCATTGAAGTCTATCTCACACCGTACAACATCGTATTTATCCGTCTCGTAGAATCGAAGGCTGTCTTCCTGTTCCTGGGTTTCGACGAGAAATGCGCGACCCTGCACTTTTGCTTCTTCTGGAGCATCAACAAGTGCCTTGTATTTGCCGCCCCACGTCCGCAAACACCCGCGGGATACGCTCGCTGCTCTGTACGATGGATCACATCCCAGGAGCAGGTTCAGCACTGCTGAATCTGCGAGAACTCCGTAAAAGAAATACCAAACGGGGTATTGATTCTGAGAAGGATGAAACTTCGGGTCATTCGCAGAGTTATGGCGATGCTGTGGCATGGTTGTATCGATTCCAAGAGTGGGGTATGCGGAGATGGTAGACAAGGCCTTCTCTGCCTTGGAATATCGAACAAAGGTAGGTTGAAAACGCGACTCGATATGGGAAAGGTAGTTGATGATCTTTCCTTTGACTTCGGCGTCGATTTTGCAGAAGTTTGCGGCCTCGCCGGCATCATCTGTGCCCCCAAATTCGGGAGGAACCGCATCCAGACCGGCAGCTACCTTCAACTTTTCCACGCTGTCGAGAGGTCCTTCAAGCTTAAATAAGTAAGCAGAAGGTTGAGTATTTTTTGGCAACTTCTGAATGGTGGGGTTTTCGCGGCCCGCGAGAATGCAAGAATGCTCGTAAGCCTCCTTATCATACCCATGAAGTTCCTTCCCGACGCGAACCATGTCCCAGTGTGCATCCGAAACAGCGACTCGAGAAAGATCGGATCGATGATCTTTAATTGCCTGCTCAGCCTCGGAGTAGGAGTACCCGAAAAGAGACTGCCATCTTTTGATGTCTTCGTACTCTGGCTCTTCCGACCCTGCGGGCTGCTGAATGGCCACTTGGGCCATCGTCTCGAGCTCGTCCATGAAATCCATGGCTAATGTGTATATAGCGAGGGCCTTGCGTATTACTGAGAATTATGAACTGAGAGGATTGCGAAAGCTTCGTAGATTGGGGATTTGATTGAGAAATGAGACGACTGTTTCGGTTTGTTTTCAAGGGAAAGGCAGTCGTTAAATAGGTAATATCGAGGTAGGGACTCTCGGACATTTCTCCCACTCAAATATTCAAGACGGAGGTCTACCTACCTGGAACCATTTGAGTTTTTCGGTGGTTTACGTCGGCGCCTTCCCTCAAGGTTTGGTACGTGCTCAACCTTACAATAACAGTAGTCGCGATGTGAGTCAGACACTCTGCCCAAACCAGGGGATTCGCTTTCTAGTGTCAAAGGGCGTAGGACATACTTGCAAGATCGTTAGATGGGCGACGGTGTTGTTACTCGTACCTACGCCTGTGACTTCCTCATGTTCTTGCGTTCCAGACGGGATTAAAGCAGCAGCTCGGGGAGTTCAGGGTAACTTTCGGGTGATGCATATGCCTGTTGCATACAGCTCGCAGTTGGGGGCGCTTTCCCCCTGATCAACGTCATCTGTCAGATGAACATGTGGTTTAGTCACCAATGTAACATGCTATCGTAATTCCTAGCCTTACTGAAGCTGCATGCTTCTCGTCTTTATTGGTCCTCGGGGACTCGGCCAGATCATATTTTTAGTACTGGATCGGTAGTCGTGTCAATACGCCATCGAGGTAGTATCAGTTATGAGCAAGCATTGGTATGTATGTAGTATGCATTTAATATTCACCCAAAGAAGAATAAGCCTCTTGTAGCCGTTTGTGTAATCGTACCTATTTGATAGCTTTAATATGATTTGTGACGAGGCAAGTCCACTCCGAAGAGCCAGTGTAGATGGTGAACCCATCATTATGGGTCTGTCCCGTGCTAAGAGTAGTTCCTAGCTGCCAGAACAGGTCAACCGCCAGACCCTTAGTAGCAAGAGCAGTGGTCTGCCATTTGCCCTCGATGCCGCAGTGGTCGGTTGTAGATCCATCTAGTTCTCAGGGTCAGCATCACAGATACCTTACGAGCACCTAAAGGGGTGGAACTCCTCACATTCTTCAAACACGCACGGCTTGCCAGCAGCTTCGCAAGCCTTGCCATGGGCCTGGATCCAACCATTCCCCCAATCGTACTGGGTGCCCCAGGAGCTCGGGTACAAGTGGAAGGTACCGAAATCGAGCGTCTTGATCTTGAGGTTGGCGGCGAAGTCGAGCCCCTCGCCAAATTGGTATGGATAACTACCGTCACCTGCAATGCCAAACCCTTCATCACCCAGTGTGACCATGTGGCTGGGGTCGAGACTCTTGACGTACTGCGAGATTGTAGTCGCCCAGGTGGTAATGACGCTAGTCTCGCAACCGTTGCATCGCGGCTCGTTGGCTAATTCCCACGCGAAGATCGCCGATGATTTGGCGTACCGCGACACTACCGCCTTGATGTATGCCTTGTATTGCGTTTGAGCTGCCGTATTGGTGTACCACGTCTTCTGAGATCCACCGAAGGCGGTTACATACTATATATATGAAATTAGTGGACATCGGCTTTATAATTACGAACCTGAAACCATGAGCTCCAAGATACGCCTGCAATGATATGTTATCAAGGGCAGAAAGAGGGGCAGACTTACGGCCCCCATTCCACCATAATCACCCCAGTTATTCACAAAGTTGATAATCAACTTAAGTCCACGCTTCTCGGCGGCTGAGACGACGTAGTCAAGGCGCTGCAGACCGTTGGCGCCCGTGTTAATCTGGGATCCACTCTTGGACAGATATTGGAAATACACCGTGCCAGACCCCGGCTGGGACGTGACGTCGTTGAAACCCCAGACACGCAGGATCTTGTGGCCGGCCTGCACGAGTTGGTCAAGCGTCTTGTCGACATCCGCGTTGTTCGTCAGGAAGCTGATCCAGTAGCTGTTCGTGCCGGCGTAGTATTTTGTCACGCCGTCGATGTTGAACAGGAGTCCGTCCGTCTTCGGGAAGTCCGCGGCTGCGGGAGAAGCGACATGAATGCTCCTTTCCGCAGGCGTTATGGCAGAGGCAGTTTCTCCAGTACCTAAGTTCGCATTAGCTTTACATCCCACGCTCTTCTATATCTTCATCCTTACCGGGAACACATTGAGAATACCACTGGTTCGAAGCCTGGCAAACAGATCCTTCGGGACAGGCAGTCTGTCCTGTGAATCCTTGGCCACCACATTGTGCCCATAGCTGCACCTCAGCTACGGCAGCACCGACCAAGGAGAGAAGCGTGGTGCCAAGATACTTCATCTTGACTTTGGACGTCTTTGGCTAACTAAACCCAGTTGACGATCTCTAGCGGTCGCAAGTATCAACGCAAAGGGGTTGTAAAGGCAGGCACAAGCCACATATTTGTATTTTCCCAGCGTCGCAAGAAACTTACGTGTAGCCCGCTTGGTATGTGCCTAGACCTTTAAGCTACCGAGTGAGGCCTGCACTATTAGCGGCTTCTCGATCAAGGCGGATCAACGTGCTCCATCGGTACACTGGGAGGGAAGTAGCCTTAATTCTAGCAACGAATTGTTGCAGCCCTCCAATCATCTTCACGGCCTAGATCCAAAGCCGTCTCTGAGGGTGCAATACGACGATGAATCGGGCAACCACGAGAGATCATCCCATGATTCCCCACACGGCAAGGTGAAGAACGGAATTACGAAAAGCCAGACATGCAGGATAACGGGGTACAGATATGCCAGGTGGTATTGCCATTTGAATCCTTGCTGTAACTGACTTGACTGTGGTCTAGACTCCTAGACGCAAAAGAATAATCGAATTAAATCGCGGGGCAAGGTACGCTTGTCCCTCGCTAAGTCAAGAGGCTCACGGATAGGTCCCCGATTAGGAAAATTTGAAATCGGCGCGAGGTTCTCCGAATGCCCAATTCAAACCACGACCCTAATACAAACTTGTTAGTCTGTTCTATTTTTGGAAGGATTTTTTTTTTTGGAAGTAAGTTGTGGCTTTCAATTATTGCGGTTGCTAAAACCGCCCGATACATCTTTGTGCTGCTGCTCTTCACGATGCCAAGTTTGAATTCAAAACTGGGTCCCAGACTTGAGTTATGAGACACATAGTTAGCATCCGTCTCAGCCCTCGTGATCGAAAAAGCCTCGTGAGTAGCGCGGTAGAGCTGAATCTCGAATTTCGTCTTCTTCGGCTTCTTCGTCTCCTATTTTCTTTCCTTTCTCTTACAATCTCCCGCTATTCGCTCTTATCGATGATCCTCGTCTCGCTCAGTGGAGATGAATCGTCATGGATGTACAGCTTCATCACCTTGGGTCCTGGATAATGACGAGCTGCATGTATCCACCACCATAGCGCTGAGAGGGCGACGGTACCGACAAGAATGACGCTATTATAGTTCATGCTTTCGACAGTCGTGGGTAGCGCATAGGCTATAACACTGAAGTTAGAGGCAAGATCTTCATACGAGGCCTGTGATGACTTACGGAAGCAGAATAACACGCTAAACAATGTGATAAACAAGACCGCTGCCAAGTTTATCCCGAAACCAAATTTTCCTAGGTGGAACGGACCGGGAGGGAAATATTTCCGGCCAGTTATCATGTTTGCAGTGAAAGGAATAGCATATGAAACCATAGTGAGAACGATGAAGGATCCCGTAAGAGCTAAAAAAGCACTTGAACTTCCCAGAGGAATTGCTCCAAGACCTGTAGCAAAGACCAAAACAAACAAAGCAGAGTAAACGGGACAACTAAGTCTTTCGTTGACTATGCCAAAAATGCCAGAGAAAGGCACGGCATTATCTCGAGCCAAAGCCCAATAAGTGCGTGACATGGTTACAACTGACCCAACGCAGCAGCACATGCTGGTGATCAATACAATGAACAAGAGACCAAATGTTGCGCCCGGACTGCCTGTTGCTTGCAGGTATATGACGGCAAGCGGAAAGGTATTGATGCCACCTTGCAGGGCTGAAATATCTGTGATGGCGTAGCTTATCGCGATGGCGAAAACGAATGCGTAAAGGAAGCCCAATCCTAACTGTATTCCAATTGCTTTAGGGAGATCTCTCCTTGGATGTGGCAACTCCTCTGCTATATGGGTGATGGAATCGGGGGTACCAATAGTGAACGCGCCATTCAGTACGCCTAGAAGAAATGCGACGCCGCCTTGCCAACCCGTCACTACAACATGTTAGTTTATCAATTATAACTACCTGCCTTGTAGGGAAATTTTGAAATTGATTTGAGCCGACAGACCAGTTTCCTGGGCTTACAAGTCGCAAGCGCCAATGAGAAAGTTCGGTGTGTGAAATAGGGGGAGGGAGGCGTTATGGGAAAATTTCACTCACAATTATTCTCTTCAAACGAACCCCATACAAAATGGTTGGAGGCATGGGTTGGATTCATTGCCGAGATCACAATTATTGTCACGATGCCCCCGACGAGGATAACAAACATACCGACGCTCTGCGTATAAGGTACGAGCCTGTTCGCAAAGATAACGAAGAAAGTCGCAATCCATAGGACACAAAGGTATGCAACGAAGACATGCCAGGTATCAGGAACATAGGTATCCTGGTGGAATGTCGCATACATCTGAACGAGGATGTTGGCAGTGATTTGGCACAGTGATGCCAAACCGAACATCCAGCCGTAAAAGTTGATCCATCCCGTAAAAAAGCCGACAGTTCGCCCCCATTTTGGACCAGATGCAATAGTCGCCCAGTGGTAGACACCACCGGCAGTAGGGACCGACGAGGCAAGCTAAGGAAGGCTTAGTATGATTTGGCCTAATGGATTTGGGAATAAGGACTGTGAGCTTTGCATACCTCAGCCAAGCTCAAACCAATGAAGGTATAATAGAAGATCGCGACGATAAGACCAAATATAAGGCCTGGCGGTCCTCCATTGACTGTAGGGGGGTATATATGTTAATTCGATAGGGTTACAACTTGGCTTGGGATGATGAAGACATTACTTACGGATGGAAACTGATATCGAAGAACCTAGAATTGCCCAGGCATTGTCGATTGTGAGCGCGGCGCCTACAATTCCGAGAAGACCGTATTGGCGCTTCAGCTGATCTTTGTAGCCAGCAGCATTGACTTCTAAGCCTTGGTCGACGGCAACAATAGTCTCGTCGTTCTGCTCTCCGAGCTCTAGTTTCTTTTCGTCCAGGACAGCTGTATTCTCCGCCATCCTCGCTTCGGTGGCCCGGGTGTCTTCGAACGCCCGTTGTAATACAAGTAGAATTGATAGTGATTGGCGACAAATTCTCGTGCTTTATATATGACTGAAATACAAGAGAAGCTTCATGTATAGGAAAAAAACAAAACTTTGAAGGGATTGCTAGCAGTCAGGTAGCGATACCGAAAGATCCATCGACGGACATATGCAGGTCCGATAAAGTGCATGTAAGATTTGATACAGATGGAGAGAGATACGCCCATTCTTCTAAAGCCGCCAGCTTGGACGCAACTGAATGATGATCCCTGGTTGAAGATATGAGTTCAGAGATAAGTGAGATAAGATGGCCCCCAATCCATCACGGCCTGCCTATTGGCCGTGAAGTCTACCAATCGGTAGATGGCCCAATCGGATAGGGTAATCATGGCCAAATGTAGCCCTATGATTTCATGGTCTTCCTTGCCTGCATAGAAGCTCTTCGCGTCGCAACATGTCCCTTTAGTTGCGGCTGGCGATTGTTTTAGAATGTGTTCCCGTTAGCGCAAACAAGCGTGAGCTATGAGAGGTAGACGCAAGTTAGCAAGGTGGCTCTGCTGTAACATAGGACAGGGGGGGTTCGGCTTTACTCAGATAGCTGATCATTACAGGGGTGACTAGTAGTTACTAGTAGTCGTCTTATCAGGAGTTTAATAAAACGTTCCTGTCAGAAACCAGAGCCAAGCTAGAGATAAAAGGAAACCGAATGCCAACTATAATCTCGTGGAGATATGAGTGATTTGGTTACGACATACTGTTTGTCGTTTGTTGTCAATTCGAACCACATATGAACTGGAGGTCAGAAAGTGCTGGATTGAAGAAGAATCGTACCGCGAGCGACAAACACCAAAGCACTACAAATACAGGGCATCACGTGAATTCTCGTGATACTATTCTAGGCCAAATTTCTTATCGGACAGCCTCTCATCACATGACTCTTATCTGATTGAAATCGCCTCCTTTTCTTTTTATTCCGGCAGCGAGTCGGACGAGCCGTCAAGTTGCCATTGAGCAGCACATGAGACGAAATGTCGATTGTTACAAATAAAATGACTCTACGAGTCTTAGGCGATATCGTCTGACGATATATCTCCTTACCACTAAGTCTACGAACTATGACATTGTTTGAAGACTTTGGTGAGGTCTAATCTGTACCGTCGTTCCTTTTAGCGTATGAAGACAGTGTGCCCCATGCTCGATGCTGAGATTCAACGAACGATCGGAGAGTCCGAAATCAGTACAACTCTTCCTACCTATTATTATATATATTGCTTTTCAACCCGAATGGCTCACAGCCGCCCTCGTCTCTGACACCGAGTCGTTTTCCCAAGAAGCAGCGACTCAAGATTCTCAATCTTGAACTTGAGATCACTTACAATACTCAATTTTCAAAGCCATAGGTTCTCAAGTCAAAGAAGGCTAGAATCAACAAAACTTAATGATCTTACCCATCTACTCTACCACCCATGTGTGTCTTCCTTCAGATTGCCGAAGCTGAATTCAATGGCACGACTCGAGACAATGGTATTTTTTCAGGTGTAGCAAGGACAACTCCTCGTACTCGATCGCTTTGAAAGGCGCACACCCTCCACCATTGGAAGCTTTAACGTTACAAGCATAGACAAAGGTTGCACTTGATTAGACCAGCAGAGAGTTAGATCCCCAGATTGAAGGATCAGCTGCTTGGTACTACTATTGACTCTAGTGGCACCGCTGTTGACCGACTCGGACTGTCTCCGCTGATTACACTCCCTGTGTCTCGATGCCAGGTTCAAAGAGAAAGTGCAGGCCTTGGAGACGAGTAAGTATGACGGTATAAGAGTTTTTGCTTTAGGCCAGGCCGTTTGGAATGGTATTTCTGATGAGTCAAACGACTTGATAGATCACCAACCAACTCTATCGAGAGCTTAATAGGCTGAAAGGTATCATATCCAGGCTACCTACCTCGGGCGGGAAGGTAACTGTTAGGGAGGTAGGTTATCTATGTGTCCCCTTGTTATTATACTTGTTGCATACTATTTTCTTTTAGGCAAGGATGTTGGTGCATTTTCAATGAACTTTCCTCGCAATTGGTGACACCTTCAACTAAGTGTGAAGGTAGTGGACTAATAATGAGATCCACTTCTACAAACTTAACCTAGTACGATGAGCGAGTGCCTATTTCTCGTTTACCAACACTCAAAGTTGCCGCAGTATAAGATTCACACAATTCTTTCTTTTCTTCTTCTTCACCTTCTCCTCTCTTTCATATTCGTTGGCTTCCTACAAACAAGTGCTCTTAGACCAAGATGTCAACAAAGTCACAGCCATTTGTTTCTTCTGTTTTAAAGTCATTTTGCGTCTATCATGGCCATTGTGGACGGCCTGCAATACGTCATACCATCATTACGACACCTCTTTCTATGCTCAGTCATGGCGTTCTCAGCCCCTACGATGTTCGAGCTCGTCGTCCTGGCGTTGTGGACGTGTCTGGTAGACCAACCATTCCAGAATAAACACTTTATGCCCATTTTTTCACTAGCCGTGAAGTGCTCGAAGGAATTGCTTCTGCCGCCTCGCTCGCGTTTGCCCCTGGTCTTCTTGATGTCCTCAATGCTGCCACATTGAGCACCCTTGCCACGAAATGGGAAGACGGGGGGCCTCGTGGTTGTTCGAGACCTTAAAAGTGGGCGACGAGTATAGTCTGCCCACGACAAGATACATCTATCTAAAGTTCATGGCATACGACTCGCCTATCATAAGCCGGCTGCCAGTCCAGGTACACGAGTGGATTTCAACACCGCGAGGAAACGACGGCCTGCCGAATCGAGTAGTGATCATGGCGACCATGCCCTGGGCCCAGCAGTGAGTATTCCCTCTCTTCATATATTTTCTTAACACCCCTCGGGTAACGGTTAACTAAATTGACTTGTTTTTTAGAGACTTATGCATTTCCTAAGAACTGTACGGTTATAACGTGCTGTCTATCAGAAGTGATCATACCATGGTCGAGAGGAACGCTATGATCTCCGACTTTAACAACCCAGCCAGGGATGTTGACATACTTGTTACCTCCATGGAACTCTCCGCGTTCGGCTTGAACTTACAGGACGCCTCTCCTTGCCCTTACGAGTGGGCTGAATCTGAGAGTCGTTTTCGTACCCTCCTCAGGACGTGGAGTCATTTGACATCAAGGCTATCCGCGACAAGACCACTCGCAACAGCTACAAGTTTGAATACATGGAGGCGGGCTTCTGAGAACATGTACCAATCAAGAAGTATTGTCTCTAGCTAGAGGCAAAGGTACGTCGGCTTATTTAGGACCACGCAACTAACATCTCAGCCAAGGAGAGCGAGATTGAGGAGCTCAAGACAAAACATGCCGATCAGGTAAAGGAGGAATCCCTACTTGTCCAAGCCCCCTTTCTCATCGACGTGGTCTTCCGTTACACTATGAGGACAGGGACCTTCAGGCCCCACCTGGGCAGAATTGCCAGCGCCACCACATGCTGTTGTGATCGTCGCCGGCACCACCAACTTGGCTGACAGTGACCGTAGCGGCCGCGGCAGCCACCCGCGCCGCCTACAACGCCGAACCGCAGCGAGAAGATGGACCCAACCCGCTCGCGCTCGCCTGGGACGAGCGAGACACCTCGTTCGACTTCTTGTCGCGGCTGCTGCTGCGGTTCCAGGTACCCTCCGAGACGAGGTGCGAGGCCTACGGGCCGAGTTGCGCAGCCTCCGGGCTGAAATTGACATCGGTCGATGGCGATCCCCTGCCACCGCCCCTCTACTCTCGCCCGCTCTCACTCAGCCGCCAGTCGAAGATATATGGCGCCAACACAGGCGTCAGTGCGTCGGGCTCACAGTTCCGACTAGAGGGCATGTCGTGAGAGACAACTCACGTAAATAAAACCCGCCAGAGGCGGAGCCAGTCGTATACCGTTCTCCGATCTAGTTCGAAGACCTGATACTGCGATACCGGCTTTTATTTCGTATTCCTGAGCCAGTAACATCGACATGCTCGAGTGATGAAGATTCCGAATCAACTTAGTAGTAGTCAGGCTACAGGTCACAACCATTCATGGACGAAGGCGGAACGAGAAGGAAAGGAGAGAAGTGGAAGAATGGGCTGCGTTCAAGAGAAGAAATACCCGGGGGCATTGAAAGGGTATACTGGGTGCGCATACCTATCCTTAACCATTTGTGAGAGCAGGATATTCTTTCATTATGAATAGACATTATGTTATTGACCACCACCGTGGATGATTGCACTCTCTTAAAATGCCGACCAAAGACTCGTGTACATTGACTCTACTTCAATAACTCCGAGGGAGATATGATTTGCTATCTATAAGTAAAAGCACTATTCTCATTGTGACGCTGACGTTGGTCATCTAAATTTGCCAGGGGTGGCCTTGCTCTTCTTGCCCTTTCATATTTGTCTCATCGACCAAACAAAATTTGGACAGTCTGCGAGTTATTAAGGCGATCTACCTGCTGGTTTATAAAGAGATGTGGTGACAAGTGTGGATTATGAGCTTATAGGGTCTGCTTATAAATCAACAGGCCAACCCCTGATTACAAATCAACGGTATAGGCTCCCCCCTCGTGCATAGGTAATGATAAACACAGTAAACTGATTTATTATTCATGTTTGGAGACTAAATTCTGATCGTCGCAAACTAGATAGCAGCCAGTCACTATTCACACCTACATCCGTACATCCTACGATGATCTATTCAACTCCCAAGACTGCGAAGCAGTGGAACATCACAGGCTGGGACGGCTTCGACTCTCTCGAATACTCAGAGCAGCCCGTGCCTCCGCTAGGCGACAACCAGGTCCTTGTGAAGCGTAAGTCCCTAGCAACCCTAGCACCAATCCTTCTAATCACAATCTCACTGACCGCGATCACCAGTCCATGGCGCCTCGCTCAACGTAAGCGTTTGCATATTTTCCACATTCACAACTGACGAGCTGACTAACTGTAAATCCAGTATCGTGACCTCATGGTCCCCCGGGGCCAATACCCCTGGGAAGTGAAACCGCACGTAGTCCCGGGCTCCGACGGGGCCGGCGTCGTCCTCGCCGTCGGCCAGCACGTCACGCGGTTCCGGCCGGGCGACAGGGTCGTCACGATGCTCAACCCGCAGCACACCGGCGGCTTTGTTAATCCCCAGATCTCGCGCTTCGGCCTCGGCGCCTCGGCGGACGGCACGTTCCGCTCGGCCGGCGCCTTCGACGAGCAGGGGCTGGTGCCGATGCCCGCGGGCCTGAGCTTCGTGGAGGCGGCCACGCTGAGCTGCGCCGGCGTCACGGCGTGGAACGCGCTGTTCGGGCTGCCGGGGCGGCAGGCGGCCCCGGGCCACTGGGTGCTGACGCAGGGCACGGGCGGCGTGAGTGTCTTCGCCGTGCAGTTTGCCAAGGCGGCCGGGGCGCGGGTGGTTGCCACGACGAGCTCGGGCGAGAAGGCGAGGCTGCTGGAGAGGCTGGGCGCGGACCACGTCATCAATTACCGCGACACCCCTGAGTGGGGGCCCGTGGCCCGGGAGCTGACGGGAGGCGAGGGCGTCGACCTGGTGGTCGAGGTGGCGGGCCCGGCTTCGGTGAAGCAGAGCGTCGCGGCCGTTAAGCTCGACGGGGTTATCACGATCGTTGGGTCCGTCGGCGGCGGCGGCGGCGAGGTTAAGGATATGCCTGGCCTGTTCGATTGCTGGATGAAGCTCTTCACGACTCGGGGCGTGTGGGTTGGCAACAGGCTGCAGATGGAGGACATGGGCCGGGCTATCGAGGGCAATCTGGACAAACTACGTCCTGTGATCGATCCTAAGGTGTTTTCGCTGGAGCAGCTCAAGGAGGCGTATGAGTATTTGGAGTCGGGTAAGCATCAGGGGAAAATTGGTATCAAAATCGATTAAAATTGGGTATATAGCAGTCCTCAGAGAGAAACACATAGTATGCAAATGCATACGCTGAACACTTTTACAAATAGGCAATAGTACACTTTCCCCTTGCATAGCATAATGGCAGCCATGTTGGTGGAGTCGTAAACGGTTGACTGGTCATTCGAAACGACGATACGAAGCTACGACGCATCACTTCCAAGGCAGCTCTTCAATGCCTCGCCGCCCTTATGTATCCAGCGCCCGAGGCCGAAATATCTCTGATCCCTCTCGTCGGCTAAAGATTGAGCGCGTTTCTCTGCCCACGCGCACTGGTCTCGCAGGGACTTGGCCTTTGCATTCGGGTCGAAATACTCTGCTTCGGATCAGCTCAGGGGTTTCTCGAGGCTGATTTAAGATGCCCGGCGTGTAGGTCAGTAAGACTCACCTCGGCAACTAGGGCAGTAATACTGCCACCTCGTCGCGTCTTCGACCCAGCCCTGGCCATCCACGTACTTCCGATACAGCCCGGACTCCGTCTGGGGCCGCTCATCCAGGCAAGCGCAGCATTTCCTGGATCTGACAGTCATCCGACAACCGCTTTCCGACCAGTGGACACACGGCGGCCCCTGTTCCTGGGCCTTCTGCTCTGGTGCGGAGGAAGCAGCCCCTTCCGCGTCGGAGTACTCTACGTCGGTCCAGTTGTCCTCGATGGCTTCTTGGTACGACGGCAACGCGCCGAATGAATCTCTCGCGTGCGACTTCTCCGAGCTGTATTCCGGCGGGCCATCGTAGCTGTCGCCATGCCCCACCCCGCCAGCTTTCTCGGAACGGCCTGGCTGGCGCTCTGCCATGATGCGATCTTTGGAATGAGTGTCTGTCGACTAAAGCGTAGAGTTGATGGATGTTTACTTGATGCGAGTTTCCCGGATAATTTGCGAGATGATAAATTGAGTTTAAATGTAGTTCGTCGACATGATATCATCTTGAGGCTGTGTCAACAAGGGTTGTGTTTGGCTGAGGCAGAGCAAGGTGGCATCCGCCAAACCAGAGACAACGCTGCCTGGGATGACTCCACTTCATAACTCATCCGACGTCGATCTTGGTACGGATAAAGAAGCATGTTCACGTGCTAAGTAGGGAATATAACTTGCATAAAGCAAGAATTGTGAGTTTGATGGTTTGAATTGTTCGTAGCTTTCTAGTCTAAGGCATCGATGGTAGTTTGGGGTAGGAGAACTGGACTGCCTCTAGGATTTTAGATCTATCTATCTACCTATATTTCAGAGTAGGCTCTGCGTTGACTATTTTCGTTTTAAAGAACTCACATTTAATGGAGGTTCGATTTGATGAGCCCCTTTCTGTTCTATTGCCCCTGAAAGCAGCACGACGAAGGACGACGCTGGAGTTATTGTATTATGACAACTCGTGTGGGTTCTGAATTGCCTCGTCATTCAAATACAATCTACAAGTGCCTTTTGGAATCGATTCAGGTGAATATGAGTTACACCAGAGTAATTAGAACCCTTTGTCCAGCATTGGGTCAATTTTTATTTGCTAAGAAACTTACGACCAGGTCGCATCCGACCATCGTATGTTGGCGATACCTATCATTAAACTGTGCAACGCAATGCCTCAAGAAGTAATCGCACAATTAAGAACCAATGCCTCTTGGCCCAGTGGTGAAGGCGTCTGACTGTTAGCAAACAGATCAATCAGAAGATCGCTAGTTCGATCCTAGCAGGGGCAGTTTATTTACATTTTCCCTCTCCAGAGGGTTAGGGGGAGGAGGATCAATCCATGGTGTCCCTAGATGCTTTGGAGAACAGTATGGATCTCACTATGAGGTAGGCACTCATTGACTATCGTTGGCCTGCGACTCGTATCCCTCTCCTTGTTCCCTGGTGAGCTTGAGTTTCTGTAGGCATGACACCAAAGAGAAAGCGCACGCTATTCCTAGACAGACAGGCTCATGCTCTTATATTTTAGAAGGCAATTCGTTCTAGCAGAACCTATGCAGAGGTATGTGGTGTAGCTCACGGTGTTCTACTCTATAGTCGAATACCGTTAGACCTTTAGGCTTCTTCCCATCTCGATACTAGCACTGGAGTAGCTATGACTTTAAGGTTGAGATAAAGTTTTATCTTGTCAATCCATTTGAGGCATTTGGGCAAAATATACTGGCCGGTTAGTCATGCATGGCATGCGCTGAAACATGTTTTTATCGGTGCCCTCTAGAATACCCGTGTAAGTATATTCCTTGAGTCCTCGTTTTGTCGTCACTAGAATTCTGAAACAGCGTCACACTACTGATGGAGTAGGAAATCAGGAGGGTACCTAGTAGTGGGCACGACAGAAAAATTTCTTCAAGCCATAATCAAAGCATAGTCGAGACTGGTCTTCTATTTCAAGGGTTTTATATATCAATTTGGGAATCTGCCTCGGCTGGAGGGAGTCCGGAAAGGGGGGTCCTATTCCCAAACCCCGTTTCGCGCAGCCTACGTGCCCGAGGGGGAGAGCTTCGATACACACAACCCTCCGGCCGCATCAAAAAGTGTTGAAAGGCGAGAAACCCAGTAATGCTGTCCCGTGACCGAATGCCAAGTAGTCCGTTTTTTGCTGCTGTCATCCCTCCTCTTTTTTTCCTTTCCTCCTTCTCCTTCAAACCTCCGTATCCAGTCTGCTTGCAGACCCAACTCTCCCGCTCTCCTCCCGCTGCCGGCGTATGTTGCGAGGCGCGAAAGGGCGCGGCCGAAAAAAAAAATCTGACAAAAGAAAAAGAACAAATACTTTGTATCGGTTTGGGGGGTGACGGTAATAGCAGCGTTCCTGGCTCTAGCTGAACTGAACGTGAATAAGTACGTAGCACTTCAAAACCTCCTCTTATCATGCACTAAGATTGCGATGATGCTTGTACGGCGACCAGGAGCCCTCCAGGCCATTTACGCTCGCATTCAACTTGATGGCAAACCCTTCTTATTGCAGCCGTACTTTGATCAACTTAGGACGATCCATCGAGGACAGAGGGGGAAGAGGGAAAATGAAGGGCGGAGCGAGCTCGCACAACCCAACTCGGTATATAAGATTAAAGAGTACATATACACCAATAAAAAAAACTCGAACTGATTGTCCCCAAACGCCCGCCGCTATGATAGCTTATGTTTCGATTGGAGTTTCGTTCTCGGGGATAATAGAATATTAATTGGAAAAATTCTAAAGAGTGACATCGAGAACCAGACTGACGTCCTGGACGTTTGATCCAGCCAGGTCCTCAAGAACGGGTATCAAATCTAAGAGTTCGTTGTCGTGCGCGTCCGAAAACCAACTACTGATGGGCACGGCATGCTGAGGGTGAAAGATGTAGGAGGTGGGTGAGTTGTCAATGATTATCGTGTCTTTGAGATCTCTGCCAACCTGGGAAAGATCCTTGACATAATTGCCTTGGTGGTTGTAGCAGCTTTCACGGAAGAGTCGGTGGTGAACAACCTTGTGGATGTCCAGTTGATCCAGTAAGGGATCGCCGTACTATTGAATCTCGTTAGATGGCAAAACAGAAGTCATCACATAGTACACATACCTTTGAGACGGAGGCAGTGAAAACTACCACTTCATAAAGTTCGCCCACCCGCTTCATAAACTGATCAACGCCTGGTCGCTTGATCACGTACACGTTATGGAAGTTGCCCTCAATTTCAACAGGTATTGTGAAATCAGCTTGGTGTAGGATCTATAATCGTTAGCTTGCTGCTCGTGGGTTCTGGGCTATTTTCATATATATTTATTTACCTTGAAAGAGCTGTGTACTAATGTCTCATCTAGATCGAGCACGAGGCACTTCCTACCCTTGAGAGGAGGTTCGGCGGGTGGTAAGAGGAACTTCTGTACACCTTGCTCCGTATCCACGGATTTATCCTCTGATACGAGGGGAGCAGCAGGTGCTGCAATCGGTATCGGTCCAGGCGGGGGCGGAGGAACCTGCTTCGAATACTGATCGTCGTTTCCTGTACCAGGCTGCTTAGCAGATTCGCTTGCGGTGGCATCCCCGTCTGCCATCTCGACATCGCCGTCAACGTCCTTTGTGGATGGTCCCTCAGCTGGAACTGTCTCCGCCTCATGATCCTCTGGAACCGGAGGATTGAGCGTGATGCTCGGGCCCGGTACGCCGACTAGGGTAGTTTGTTTTGAGTCACTTTCGCGATCGCCAACCGTCGACTGGTCCTGGGTCGTAGATCCCGAGGCTCGTTTTGTAGATTTAGAAACGTCCTGGGCAGCTGCGTTTGCTTGCGACTGCGACTCCTTCTCCTTCTCGTAGAGCTGGGTTTTGCTACCGCTGTTCTGCTCGGAAGGGGTTATGGTTCGTCGGCTGGATGTTAAAGGTCTCTGAGGAATCTTGTCAAGTTTGTGAGAGGGAAGTGGATCTTCACCACCTTCGAGAGTGTTGGCGTGATTTGGAACAACACAGCAGCCAAGTAATGCTAGTAACCCGCCCTTTCTCCGCCGTTGGGGAGCTCCAGCCGGAGAATTTGGCTGCGAAGTGTTAGGTGTAGTTGTGGGATTCGTGGCAGGGCCAGACTGATGACTGGATGCACTGCCATTCCGACGCCGGCCGAGCATGCTGTGTTTTGATTCTTTAGAATTGCCACCAATACTATCTCTCGGATCGTCCGCCGTGGTGCCACTTAGTCCCGTTGTCGCCGGAGATGACTGTATCTTTTGCGACGACGATCTCGACGGCACGTTTAGTAAGCTACGACCTTTTCTCGATCCTGAACCATTCTCCGGGGAAACTGTTGTATCCTTTTCCGTCGAGCCTTGGTGCTCTGCATGCAACTTCTCGTCAGCGCCCCTGGACATCTTTGCCAATTTAAGTAATCTGTGCTTTGCGGGTTGCAGGGAAACGGGCACGCTATCGCACTGGATAATAGGATTAGCTACGGAATTCCTGAAAATGCCACAAATAATTCGAGGAAAAAGAAGAGTGAAAATGAAGGGTAGGGAAATATATGATGTGCTGTCAAGAGTTGTCAAGAGTCACTGAATCGTAGCTCCTTGATAGTGAAATAGGCAAGTACGGGTAGTTTGAGCGGCGCGAGTGAACATATTGAACATACATAAGCTGGGGGGAAATACACTGGCCAATTGAAGTGACCAGTGCGCGTTCCAAGCAGAGTAAGGTCGGATAGTGACCAGTTCAAGCCTCGCAAGCAAAAAGCAGCATCGAGTTGTCGCTCACCTAGGTATTCAACCGCCTTTGACCTTCAAGATAGCTGCCCAAACCCCTAACGCAACAATTGGTGGCCTCGTTGGCCAAGTCGGTACAGTGGCCGTGTCCGCGACCGCGACCGTAGCCAAGAATGGAAAAAGGTTGACTTGATGCGGCTGAGTCGGGATGTAAATGGATTTGGAGGATTCGACTAGGCGCGGAGGCACGCGAGGGAAAGAAGATGCGATGCGATGCGATTGAAGATATCGAGGGAAAAGTAAGAAATTCGGCGCGTGTCGTGTGGGAAGAGGAGGCTCCAGATTAAGGTAAAGGTAATCTTGACTAGAGAATTCGGGGGTTGATGAGTGGGTCGGCGGTTGCTTATTAGGTAGGGGGAGTTGGTTGACTTGGGTTAGGGATTTTGCGAACGTTGGTACAGGTACAGGTCCAGGTCCAGGTCCAGGTCCTGTCCAGCTTACAGTAGGTACCTAGGTAGGTAGCTCGCGAAGAGAAAGGTAAACTCCCAAATTCTCGAAAAATGAACCTGGTGATGCCCAAAAATTATTACTCTTATCGGCGACCCAGGAAAAAAAAAAAAGAGGTACTATGTAGTAAACCGAAGAAGAAACGAAAGATTAAGAAAGAAAAAAAGAGGTAAAGGTACGAGAAGTAAGGTAGGAAGAGCTGGAAGAGGTAAGTTAGTGGTTAGGTACCTTAGTAGAACTAGCTGTGTGTGGTAAAAAAGAAGAAGAATTCTTTTCTTGTCTTGTTTCGCGGAAAGCTGGCTGAAGAAAGTCTGGAATCGCAAGCGAAATTGAAGAAACTGAACCACATTGGGGGAGGGCACGGAGCAATTTGACCAGGGGGAAACCCGCTAGCGTGCCTGCTTAAATCACAGTTGAAGGATGTGACAAGGGTGCGAGGTGCCTAGGTACCCTGCTACCCCCAGTTGATTGTTAGCCAAGTGAGCCCGCTAACGGCCAGACGCTGGGCGCTTTCGGTGGATCCGCCGTGTGGTTGGCAACCAATAAACCGGCTCGTCTTGACAGTGTACTCCGTAAGATTACCACTGAAACAAACCAGGGCGAAACTTGCACCCAGTAGCATCTGTTAGCGAATCCACGCAAACTCTACCAGCATCGTTAACAAGATGCATCCCGTCTTGGTACTTTGTCCAGTGCCCCATCCGCTATCGCTAGCCTTGCTCCTACCAAAGAATATTCAATATTGCAATTTGACCGGCTTCTAGGAACTAATCCATCCACCACCCTCTTGTCTCCTTTCTCTCAACAGAACCTCAACTATCCATACCTATTCATGTTCGGGGTTTAAGAACAAACTCGATGATAGGCTGATTGCCAAACGTGCCTCTCCCATTTGTCATTCGGTCGTAGTATACGGCCTAGCATCTCACATGCAGATACATATGGTGTTACTTAAACACTGGACCTACTACGTTAGGCATTGCACACATGCATTACATATGTAGATTAAGATGTCTTCACGTTCCCCATGGGCAGACACATTACGGCCGCAAATCTGTAACCATAAATACCGTGACCCTCCTTTGTTCAGCCTCTTCTCCATCTCTACCCATCTCTACGAGCTGGGAAACTTGAATAAACTTGAATAACTGTCCCATGGTTGCTGCATCAAGAAAAGCAGTTGGCCATGCACGCTGTTTCAAAGACATGACCGAGGCGAATGGAAGACGGAAGACAGTCTACTGCATGACCTTTTTGTCGCCCACCTCATCCAAGTAGTGCATAACGGGAGGCGTTCCGCCACCGTAGTGTCTCTGCTACATATGCATGGGCGGCAAAATGGTTCCCAAGTCGCATAGAAGGAAATGCTGTGCCGACCAAGGTAGGGTTATGGAGTTATGGAGTACTACATATGTACTAGCAGCCTCTAACATCTACATATGTAGTACATAGAGAGCTAAAACAGCTACCTATTCGAGTGGTCGACAAATAATAAGTCTGTCGAGTAGAACAAGGAATCTACCCTCCGGTGTCGAATTCTGATTGGCTACGTTGGCGCCGGTCGACGTGATGGCTGAGGAATGGAGCTCCGCCATTCGTCCACTTAGACTAGATACCAGCCTAGGTAGGTACCTAGCTTCGATCTTGAGGGGCCAACTGACTTCAATACCCACGCAGCCACGGTTCGCAAAAACGGTGAGTGAGAGCCAGAAGTACAACGTGTGCTTTATACAGACATCCCTAGCTCTACAATTGGGTATCTTAAGTCCAAGTGAACCGAGTTCGTGCCACCAACAAGAAAGGTATGTCTCTCGTTGTCCTCTCTCGTACAAGTGTAATACATGATATGATATCTGGCCATCGTTACCTATGTATGTACTTTACACGGCCCGCCCGGTCGGGTCGGGTCTTAGGACTCCAATCTGACTGCCCAGTGTCTTCCCGTGAAGCCGAGCCGAACCTGATCGTTCCTAGGTCATCGTGGTGATTTCTGAATTGCCATGGTGCTATGAGAGGAGAACTACATGTACGACTCGATTTGTTCCCCAGATTTTTGATGGACAAGCTTCTGAATTGAGCCACATTGATCGTGGGGAAGATGTGGCTTGTGCCCGGGGGCTTTCCATGCTGCCCACATGATGATGTCTTACATATGTAATTAACCAGCGCTGATCGTTGGGTACAAAGGTACCAAGCTTAAGCTTAGGATTTGGAGGATTTGGAGGATGGAGGATCAACCTCGGGTCGTCACATGCCTGAGGTAAGCTCTGTTCGCTTTCAATCGTCACCAATGACGGAGTTTGCGAGCTACCCGAAACTCTTCTCCTCTATCTTTATTTCTATCTCTACATTTCAAAAGACATGTCTATAACTATAACATCTAATTAATGATATACTTGTTATCCAAAAGATCTCATAGAAGAAACTCCTGAATCGTAAACTACCAATAGACAGTCAATGGCATCCACAGTCGAATAAGAATAACTGGCTGGTCCTTTTGATGTCATGCCACCATGGCGGCGCAATCTACGCTTCGTCATTCGGCATCCGAAGACGTCCTCGTAGTTTTCCTCGACAAATATGCGAACCTATTTCGAGATCGCTTGCGAAAAGCCTCGAGACGTACCAAGCTGCTCGCGACACTTGCTCTCGCCGCATCCATAATACTCGGCGCGGAAGGTGGTCGGAGATGGTGGAAGCGGATAAGACAAGAGAAGGAGCAAGGTCGTAAGCTGTTACGGACGAACTCGTGGTTGTTCAACAAGGATGGATCGCGAACTATTTACGTCCCGTACAAAGATGGGACGTCTAAGGTCGTCATACACAGGACGAAACCTCTGACTTTCGAGGCGCATCGTCGACTCTTTTTAAACCCGCCCAAGGTGTCAGGGCTCGGTGACGGCACCGTCCCCTCGGCGCAGACTAAGCCGGGACTGAATCTTGCTTTCCTGCATCAATTCCTAAGCTTGATGAGTATCATGATACCCCGATGGACTAGTAAAGAGGCAGGGTTGTTGGTTAGCCACAGCGCATTCTTGATGCTGCGTACTTACCTTTCACTGGTCGTTGCGCGCCTAGACGGTGAAATCGTCCGTGATCTAGTCGCGGGCAACGGAAGGTTGTTTCTCTGGGGCATAGTCAAGGTTTGTCAAATCTATCATCGATCCATCATCAACCTAATCATGGAGCAACTACTAATGCTCATCTACAGTGGTGCGGTCTGGGCGGCTTTGCCTCCTATACCAATTCCATGATCAAGTTCATGGAGTCTAAGGTGTCTATAGCGTTCCGGACACGGTTAACGAGATATATCCACGATCTGTATCTCAATGACAATCTAAACTACTACAAGCTGTCGAATTTGGACGGCGGAGTTGGTCAAGGAGCCGACCAATACATTACTCAGGATCTAACGCTCTTCTGCGCTTCTGCCGCAAATCTGTATTCCTCTCTAGGGAAACCGTTTGTCGATCTTTGCGTGTTCAATTATCAACTATATCGCTCTCTGGGCCCGCTCGCGTTAACCGGTCTCTTAAGCAATTACTTCCTGACAGCGAGTATTCTACGGAGGATGTCGCCACCCTTCGGGAAGCTGAAGGCAGTGGAAGGTCGCAAAGAGGGAGATTTTAGGAGCCTGCATGCCCGTCTTATCGCAAACGCCGAAGAAGTCGCTTTCTACGGTGGCGCTGAGATGGAGAAGACGTTTTTGAACAAGGAGTTCAAATCACTCAAGAGCTGGATGGAGGGCATCTATCTGCTCAAAATCCGCTACAATATCCTGGAAGACTTCATCTTGAAGTATAGCTGGAGCGCGTACGGTTACCTCCTATCATCCTTGCCCGTCTTCCTTCCGGCTTGGGGCGGTCTAGGAGGCGCAATGGAGATGATCGAGAGCGCCGAGAAAGGCGGGCGGGAACGCAACCGTATGAAGGATTTCATCACGAATAAGCGACTCATGCTCTCGCTTGCGGATGCGGGTGGCCGCATGATGTACTCCATCAAGGATCTTTCCGAATTGGCTGGTTACACGAGTCGTGTCTACACCCTCATCTCCACGATGCATCGTGTACACGCTAACGCCTACGTTCCGCGGCCGAGCGGTAATGAGCTATACTCGCTATCGGATGTTCAGGGAACTATCCAGAAGGGCTTCGACGGCGTGCGATTCGAGCATGTGCCCATTGTCGCACCTGGATTGTGGCCTCAAGGTGGTGAAGAGTTGCTCGAGTCGCTGTCCATGATCGTTCGCCGAGGGGAACACTTGCTGATATCCGGTCCAAATGGGGTTGGCAAGAGTGCGATCTCTAGAGTACTAGCTGGACTTTGGCCGGTCTACCGCGGTTTGATCAGTCGGCCTAAGTCTATCGGCCAGGACGGAATCATGTTCTTGCCCCAGAGGCCATACTTGAGCGTCGGTACCCTGCGCGACCAGGTCATCTATCCAGACGGCGAGGTAGATATGCGGCTTAAGCGCAAGAACGAGGATGAATTGAAGCGAGTGCTGGATGCCGCCAAACTTGGATATCTACCCGATCGGGAAGGCGGTTGGGACACTCGTAAGGAGTGGAAGGACGTATTGAGCGGTGGTGAGAAGCAAAGGGTCGGCATTGCCCGCCTGCTGTACCATGAACCGCAATACGCCGTCATCGACGAAGGCACTAGTGCCGTGTCGAGTGACGTCGAAGGTCTTTTATATGAAACGTGCAAGGAAAAGGGCATCAGTAAGTCAGATGGCATTCACTTCCTTATCTTTTAGCTAACAAGCGACAGCTCTGATCACAATCTCGACACGCGCTTCTCTGAAGAAATACCACACCTTCAACCTTATCCTCGGCGCGGGCGAAAACGGCGACGAGTGGGAGTTTGACCGTATCGGGACGGAGCGGGAGAAGATGCAGGTCGAACGGGAACTACAAGAGCTTCGCGAACGGCTCGCGCAAGTCGAGGAGTGGAAGCAACGGCGCGAGGAGATCGAGAAGGAGCTCGCGCAGGTTTGGGTCGAGGGCGATGCTTCGTTGGATCCGCCCCCTTATGTAGAAAGTGCTGAGCCGGAAAAGGGTGAGGCTCAATAAATGTGACGGCTTAAGGTTGCAGCCTTGTTGTATGAGTACCATATGTATGAGCGGCTTCGCGGCACGGGCCATTGTTAGGTTATCAAACAGCGTTTCCTTAGTTGTCAGACGCCGACATCAATACCGCGGAATAGAACAAGCCATACCAAAACAGGACTATATATCAAGTAATTGCCATTTATGCATATTCTAGTTAATGGTCACACAGTCTAGACCATTCAGACCAGGATAATTTGGCCTATCGGATCCTTGCCTCGCGCAATGTCTATACGGGGCCTTAAAAACAGACTAGATCTAGGAACCCATGAAAGCTCCCTTTTCAGGATAGGCGCTATTATGCAGTCGTGGGTTACAAGGGTGTAACATCCTTACTTGGCACGATACTATTCCTGGACTAGGAGGCATCGAGCATTAAGTCTGTATATGTCCTTTAGACTATGAATAGGGTGTAGATGAAATCGATGTGAGACGTGTAACTATGAGTGAGTTTGCTGTTATACACCATGACCTGCTGTTTTTTTGTGCCTGCACCGTTTCCATATGACCCAACACTCCGTGATAAGACCCACGACGAGATAAATCCCATATAGAATGAAAGGGCAGATGGCCGCATTAACGAAATACTTAAGTAGTGGCAACGTTATAGAAGAGCCAAACAAAATCGAGGGATCTGAGCCTATTGCATTCATGAGGTACTCAACCAGGAACTCTAGGCAAAATGCGATGGCTAGCCACCAGGGAGAACTCGAGAAATCTGCTAGCTGTGAGTAGAACAGAAGTTGAACGGCAATTAAAAAGGCACATCCGGAAAAAATACCAGTGAAAAATGGCCACAGATATCCATACTCCCCATTGAAACCCAACAGGAATCCTAGCGGTGTGTGATTGACGCCTGCCAGTACTTGTGTCGATCCTAGAATGAGCCCGGTCAAATACAGAATGGACATATGGGTACAGAGGAGCAACACAGAAATCCAACGTTGCTGCTTGAAATAACTTGGCTTGAATGCTTTGGCTAAGGTAGGGTTGGACGCAGTGAATGGGTAACGTAATTCTTCCTGTGACTCGAAACTGGGATTTGAAGATTCATGGGTTGATATAACGTCCCCTGGACTCGCGTGAATATGATTTGGCGTATGATTTGGCGTCTGACACAAATCTGTAGTCGAATCTGTTGGCGAAAACTCATTTTGATCTCCAGAAGAAAAGTGTCGACATGTTGGGGGATTTTTAGCGGCCCGCGAAGCGAATAAGCTGACCGTGACAAACAACGGTGCTAAAAGGAGTAAAACGGGGAGTATTTGACCAAAAGTCCACTGGGTTTCCTCGTCAAATATTGTCATCCCGTTAGTCTGGTAATTGCGATTTCCGGATTTGTTTCCTGAGAGAAACATCTTGGCAAAACTTCGAGTTTTGAAGATTTTCATAGTCCCCCAAGTCATGGCCACAATTAACCAATACACCTAGGAGTAATGTCAGTTAACCAAGACTAATAATTTCGGCTTAGTGGTGTATTGATTCACTAACCTCGGCCAGCATGGAACTGCAGGAATCAACCATTAACCGGAATGCAATGAAAATTGACAACAGGGGCCAGAAGAAGAATATGCGTAAAGCATCAGCTTTGTATAGCGCGTAGGGCTTTTGCTCGGCCTGTTGCTCTATACTTTCAATAAGGGAAGCAAGTCTTGCCAAGTTATTTTGGAGCATGTGGCTCAATGGTCGCCTCAAATTGCAACTGACGAACTTCGAGAGCGGCTTGAAAACTTTAGCAGACCGTGTAAAGAATCCGAAGGCAAGGAGGGCAACTGAAATAACCATGGTCTGAAAAGCTGCTGTGAACTCTATTGGATCACTTTGGCACCCCTTATCTGACGGGTTCCCGCAAGATCTAGTGCGACGAATATGCTCTGCAAGTCCTGTGTTAAAGTAGCAGAGAGCAGGGTCGCTCATAAAAACCATCATGGGGCCTGTTTCTTCCCAGCCGAAGAAGCCGGTGGGTATTAGAGCAATTGTGAGACAGACCAAAAGAATGAACATCAACCCAAAGCGAATGTTTCTTTTGCAAGCATGTGCGCGAAGGTGATTTCGAAGAATATTGAGACCAGACAGATGAGTAACGCTTGAGAACCAGGCCAAGGAGACCACCATCTTCCAGTGATAGGTAGAAAGCCCACAGCTGAGTGACAGATAGCCACTTATTAGTACACCAATACCAGTGATGACTTGAACATCACACATGTTGATGATAGACTATTCCACTCGGCATTAGTCCTAGTTATCTCATCGCAAAGGAGACGACTAACCTCATCTAGCACCGTTCCAAGGTTTGGGAAAGCCTTGTTCACAAGATGCAACAAGAGACTTTTTCTTATCCTCGCTAAAACCATGTTGTCGACAGGATTTGGCCTCCACCAGCTTGTCTTGGGTATCGTTGACTGAGAGTGCTGTGGAGCTAACCCACTGCTGCTGTTTAGACAATTTGTACTTTCATCTTCGAAAGGGTCCTTAGTCGGATCAAACACAAGAAGGTACTTGATCAAAAGGAGGAAGACGACGAAGAACGCGGTTCCGACGAAGCCAATGATAACCTATAAATGTTACATTAGCAAGTCAAGTAGCATGTTGTAGAATAGAAAGCACTACCCCCAGGCCCGAGATATCCCCGTAAGCTGCGAGTGTAGGTGGAGTCGTCAAGTTCCGGCAGTCATCAGGATATCTAACAGTACTGCAACCCATGATAACGTCGAGTTTAGCGTGAGCATGCAGATGAATACTATTATTGGAAATGTATCATTGACTTTGTCAACGAAGGATCTATGACTAAACATTGCGAATATTGCCCAGTTTAATTTAAGGAATAAATAAGGAGGTAACCGACACGATAAGAACTGTCTCGATACCTCTCAAGCAATGCCTTTTTTTCAATGCCCAAGAGCATTTGATTTTCCTATTTACGCTCACGCGTTTGGCCAACATACGACCCAGAATATCTTGGCGTCGATATTTGATATAATAGTATTTCCCCGTGAAGATATATTGTGGCTTCACTTGAGCCGGCAGATAAGAAAAGGACCGTGGTGCTTCCGCCCCCAATCAATTGGGAATAACATATGGTGATCTTCCTCGGCTCAACCTACCAGTATCAGTTCAAGTACCGGAGTAGTAGCGCCGCATCGGGCTTTCATACCTCATTCATTGCTGTCACTGCTTACAGCTACCGAGGGCCGGCTTCCAACTGAGGGCTCCTGTGCCACTTCTCCCCCCCGGCTCTTCAACGGCGAAAGTGAGTGACAAGACGGTGAAAATTTGAGAGAAACGACCCAGGACGAAACGGCGATGACGGGAATCGGCGTCTCCGTTTCCAGCCACTGGGAAAGTGGCTTTTTGTCTCGCAAATCAACATGCGTGTTCGTCAGCCACACCATCACTCGGCTGTTCGATATCCGAAGAGGCTACCCCTACCATATATCAGCCAGTTGATGAAAATAACCTTAGAATCAATAATATGCCTGTGGTGTAGCGTGGCTATGTGAAGTTTGCCTAACCTGCACAAGAGGACCGGAAAGCTAAGACTAACTATGGCGTATTCAATATGGAAGGCACCTCTACTTAGACTAGGCGCTATGATATGTTAAAGAAGTGGGATGGGCAGTTTGTTCAAACCGTCTCCTTATACGGTCAATATTGAACGCTAACATAGGAGAACACTCATGTGAAGGGTAACAGCTTAGGTGAACACATTCACCGTGTCTGCATCACTTGTATTCGAACTTGGTTAGATGGAACATTCACAAGGTTATTAGGTAGGCAATTGCGGAGAAATAACCCCGATGGGTATTAGTTGTTAGCCTGGCTAACTGAATACGACCGTCTTTGGGTATCTTCGGGGGTATCTTATCATTTCCTTAAGCAAGCAAAACTCCTAACGCCCCTTCCTTGCGATGGACCATCTTCCTTAATAGACCGGTGGTGCCTCCCTATGCAAACATCGATCGTTGGCGTTGCTACTGCTGTGTCTCCTGCTTCTCGGTCTCGACGCCCTCCTTAGCCTCGCTTTTCTGGCCGTAACTCTGGCCATAGCCCTGGCCGTAACCCTGCCCGAAAGGGTTACTGTAGACATTTGAAGAGCGGGCGTGACGGCGCCAGGGGGGTGCCGACGATGACTGCCAGGCGGATGTCGACGATGGCTGGGTGGGCCACTGGAACGAAGAGCCCAAATCGTAGCTCTGACGCTTCTTCGGATCGGACAGGGTCTCATACGCGATCTGGATCTACGACGAGTTAGTTTTGGCTTTTTACATGAGATGAAGTTTCGAACGTACCTTTTGGAAAGTCACGGTAGCAGCTTCGACATTATTGGGATTCTTGTCCGGGTGATGAACAAGTGCCAGGCGTCGGAAAGAGGATGTCAATTGCTGTGAAGTCGCGTTACGCTCCACCTCAAGGGCGGCGTAGTAGTCGAATGTGGGTTGGGACGACATCGTGGCAAAGTGTTTCACGATCTAGAACAACGACAACGACGACGCCGGTAAAGGGGAGTGATGGGGAGTGAAGAGTCGCGGATTAGCTTTGCGGCGAAAGGGACTCTTCGGCGACAGAATGATTGTTTAAAACCATGAGCTGAAGAGATAGGTAATGTGAGATTCAAGTCAACCGTGATTGATTGCAGGAAGCTTGTAGGTTATAAAATTAAGAAAAAGGCGGCGGGGGGTAAGTGTGGGTGCAGCGTAGAAGATTGATCTAAGAAGAAAAAAAAAAGAAATAAACGCACGGTATAATCACTAGGAGTACCTGACCTTATAATCTAATCTAACATAGAGGGCGTCGTGTTTTAGGAAAGAGCGCCAGGTTTGCACGGATAGAGGGATCCTTCCTTCCTCAGCTCGAGTACGTGTAGATGTGATTCTTTGACCGTGCGTATTGTCACGCGAACCAAATGAGGAGGGGACTAACCGTTTAGTTTATCGGAATGACAACATAAATCCTTCGATATTTTATTTTTATTGAAAACTCGTCTACTGTACTACGAGAATGTGACAAATCTAAAGAACAGATTATCAAGATGCTTAGATTGTATATATATTGTTTCCAGTCAGTGGAAATCACCGGACTGAGGCCATGCATCTCAGCATAACAATAAAAGCCTCTTCGTCTGAATACTCTACAGCCACGTACAAAAACAACTACGCAAACAGCTTCTGTAGTTGGTAAAACGTGACACAAGAACTAGGGGTAACTCACCTCTTATCAAGTCAGGCGTTGTTTGAAATCTAGTCGACCGTCCTGATATTAGGCATGTAGCTTATCATAAAAACAGAAGCAGTACGAGCATTTATACGGCCTGAATAACTTGCATTCTTCTGGTAGGTAACCAACTAGAAGAGAGAAAACAGGTTGAATGAGCATGCTTCATCCAAGGCCACACGCATATGTAGAATTTGAACACTCTGAGAATTATCATTTGTTGCTAACGATGCTGGTCCACAGAATCTTGTTTGAGAGCAACTTCTGTCTATCGTAAATGATCAAACTTGGAGTGTTGAAAAACAACGCTTGAAAACTCATGGTAGCTAAAGCCAAATACAACGCAAATAGGGGGAATAGGGGCAATAGGGGCAATAGGGGCAATAGGGGCTAGGACATCTCATAGTACCCTTTGTAAGTCATCCGCACGAGTCAAATCAAATCCCCCAAGTCGATGGATCTAGTGGCCTCGCTTGCTCATCCTACCACAATTCGTTAGCATCGTACGCCCCATCTATCCTAGCCACCTCGGCGTCCGTGAGGGGCTTGCAAGCACCACAACCACAACGAAACCCCCACATCGCATACATAGTCTTCGGGGATATCGCTCCGTAGGAAATGGTTAGTTCGACGCCAGCCTTAACGTCTTTGACCATGGTTAGTTCGATGATGTCGCCCTTAGAAAACCTGTAATCGACGGAGCGGACGTCACCGCAAGCGTGGTTGAACCTTGCCGCGACTAGATAGAGACATGATCCACCTCGCATCACGAAACTAGTCCGTTATCGTTAGAATATGAATGACATATAATATGCCGATAACGAAAACTTACCTATTGGTCATGAATATTGCCTGGCGGTGGTCCTGGTCAGAGCATCGCTTATGGCCATGCATGCGATTGATGGCCGCCTGTACTTCGGGAGGAAGTTTGTCGATTTCATGGAGCAGGGTCTCAGGGGTGGCCTTGATCGTGGGATGCTCAACGAGGATGACTTCTCCACGCTTCAAGTTCTTGAGGGCAAAAGCGCCATTTCCACCCAGAGCGCTCTTCCTCACTTCGAAGAATTCGTTGCGGTATCTCTCTGGCGTCGCGAGATCGTTAGTGCCAACATCTCTTCCAGCAATGCTTGTGGTCGCAGCCAGGCCCTCGTTCATCTGATCATCGAAGCATTCTTCATCACTATCACTATCACTTAGCTGCCAGGCGCTAGAGTCTGATGTGCGAAGTAGGTCGTCCTCGCTAGGAGACTCTGAGGATTCCGAACCGATTCCAAGTAACTCCGAGGATTCTGAACCGATATCGAGTGCTTCAGTTACGACCTCTTCCAGCTCACCCGTGCTTGCTCTGATTCGCTTTTGAGGGCTTATCATCTTCATGATGTGGTCCCAAATACGGGGCATGTCTGCTACGAACAGGTCTTCTTCCTCTGTTGTCAATGTTGTAACCCCTGGTGCAGGAACTAAGGACGTACCCTCGCTACTCGACGAGGTCTGGACCTGGAGGACCAGACGATCGGCGTCATCCATTTCTACCGGATCTTCCATGGTATTGATGATAAGTCCGTGTTGTAACAAATATCTATTTGATGTGTGTCAATTAAGGTATGAGAAGTGAAATCAGGTTTCATACGGAGCAAGGTATTGGAGGCGGGAAGGGGCGAAGGATCAAAGGAGTAAGTGTTATGGAATTGTATGATTTGATGTTGATAATAAAGAGCCGTATGTCATGGAGATGACGAACTGTGATAAGTAGGGCGGATGGAGATGGGCGAAGCTCCCTGGGCTGGAGTAGAAGTAGCTAAGGTGCATATACCAATACTTGTAACTTACCAGAGAATGATGTACTACTTCAGCTGAGTGGAACAAAAGAACAATAGTCGCGAGGAGGCCTGTCTGGGGACTGCTAGGTTATGTTACTTTTCAGGATTTTGGACCGGGGTTCACTAGGCGTTGGTGAATATTGATGTTGTTCAAACTCTTGCAGAGAGCATGAACGTGAATATCAATGAGAAAATGATGGTTGTAAGTATGACTGATTATCAATGGAAGTAAAGAAGTAAGGATGGTGGATGATAAAGCTGTTTATATGGAGTAGTCTGGGGAAAGTGATGGGTTGAGTTAGGATATAAAGGTAATCTACCCTTGGGCGAAATGCTAAAGATTGGCGTGATTGATTAGGACACTAAAGTTTGACTGTGTGTGATTGTTTGCCATCGAATTGATCGAGTGATCCTGGAGTTTAATTTGATGGTGGCACTGATATCATTAGAGTTCCAAGTTGTCACTTGGCAGGAAGGGACTGACGATTGTCCGGTTTGCTACCAGATTCCGGAAGGGACAGTTCGGGACCGTGCCGGCCTACGCAAGGTGGGGGGGACACTGATTTAAATGTGGCAGAAAGGTGCTTAGACAGAATCACGCGGTGTACTGGGATTAGTTGATGGATGGGTTAGGTAGGTAGCCTTAGAGGTCAGCAATCATTCCTGGAATGTGATGGCATATGGAAGGTGAATTAGGTGTAAGAGATGAACTAGATCAGACTGTATTGAGCAAGTGTTTTGGGGTGATGAAGGCCTGGTGAAATATTCTCGGGTGGGACCAGGGGCCGGTCTAAAAGGGGGATGGCGTTTCCGGGCTGAATGGGTCTTTCCTAATCACGATACAGGTGTTCTAAAGGAAGCCGCAGCTAGGACATACATAATTACCTGTATCCCCAGTGCGCTAACAACATGAACACATGAATGAAGCTCTACATACATGTAGGTAGGAGGTAGTGGAGAAGCTCCTCTTCCAGCCCCGGGGCCCCCCTCTTTTTCACAAGATTTCATTGTGAAGGTACAAACTAAATGAATACATGAAGAACAATACTGTTTGACCTGTGTACCTAGGTTTTTTCTTCATGGTTTCAACTGGTTTAGGTATTAAAACCTATTAACACACTAAAGGAGAACCATATATACCTATGCTCTGAGGCTCGTAGATGGAGATAGCCTTGAAACATATGTTGTCTATTTTCACGCGGTCGCGCGGTCGAGTATCTACTTAGTTTATTCCTACTTCTTATCATTCCACTTATACATGGAAGGTGTGACATTGAGCTGAAGGCTACCTACATAGGCATCACTTTGGGGTGGTTGCCCTTCTTAGTGACGAAAGGCTACAAAGAATCAGGCATCAAAAGGTAGATTGCCTGTTATCTAAACACTGTCGCTTTCTTCCAAGTAGGTTGTTTCATAACGACCACTCGGAATAACAATTGGCTTTGCAAAGATAGATCGAATATCGGTACATGTGCTTACCTACCTTTCTTAATACTGACAATTTTCAAAATTGAAGCCAGTAATCAATAACATATACATACATGTAAGTACCTATTTATACACAGGTGCCTTAAAGTTAAGGTTCTCGGGGCCATTATACGAGAAGATTGCTTCCAGGAAAATCAAATTGATGGAGAGTAATAGGATTTCCACTAAGTTCAGTCCGTGACCTGTCAATAGGCTCTCACTGATCCTCTAATTTAGCTATTCACACCATAATATTAGGAAGCTGCGGTCCTATGATCTATTATGCCTCATGTAAAACTTCATGTAAAACTAATAGGGGCAGTAGCACGTAATGCACTCCATAGGTACATTTCGTTGTCATTCTAATATAAAAGTACCCCTTGATTTTGATAGGTGTCAAAATTTCGAGAACGAGCTTCCTCATTTAACTCATTCATGTTATCTTGACAAGGAGTCGCGTGACAGATCTTCTCTAGTAATTGCCTACAACTCCTGTTGGGCGCTCATGGCATGATTAACATGAAGCGCCGCCGCCCCCAACCGTTGGCGGCAGGCATGAGTAATCTCTTACATCTCAGGGGCGTATCGTTGCACAACAGAACTCTAGCCTTATAAATGGATTAGCTAAATATCTCCCGAGGATGGTTCCCACTCAGTGTATCACTCTTGGTGACTAAAGGTCACGTAGTCATATGCGAATAACAAATCCGAAATGTCGTGATTAGTGAGATGCTGAACGTCACATCTATGGCGAGGCACATTGAGGTATTTGTAAGTAAAACCCCGGCCACGAGTAGAGTTGGCGTCTAACACGTATGTCTAGACAGACATAACTGTAAGGAGTAGCTCCTGGACGAAGAGAGTACCGCTTGGGATCATCTCCCCCTTTTCTCTAATATGTGCCTATGTACTGAGAAAAGGGTTTCTATCCATATTGCAACATAATCAGGTATGTTAAAGACTCACTCCCATACAGCTTCGTCAGTAGGGATTGATTGAATGGACATCATCGACTAAATCAGTTAGCGTACATCCACCATCTCTCCCATCTCCCCTGGATGACTCCATGCGAAACCTATGCATTAGACCTGTTTGAATTAGGCCAATTACCATCACGAAAGGTTCATCGTCGTAAACGTGATTGCAATTCTAGACGTCCGCGGGAAAATCCTTCGCTTAGCCTTACCTTGGCGAAAAATGCCGACGGAGCCACATATCAGAACATGATGAGAAGTGGCTCAAAGGATCCCCCGCCCGCATCATGAATCGAGACGTCCTGCTAAGCTAGCATACCTGGACCGTAGCATGTGATGTTACGGTTCAGATATGTTATGTCTAATTGTTCATTTCAGGTCCAAAGAGCCAAGGGGAAGGAATAAGTTCTCGAGGGACTAGGAAGAACAACACTCCTTGTGGATGAGACAAGGCCAAGATATGAAGCGCTCAGGATTTAACATTGCGGGTGAGACTGCCGGGCCCAGGGTCCGAAGAGATATGATGGGATCCGGCAAAAATAGCGGGAGGATCGATAAGAATACAACGCTGGCAATCCTCAGAAGTTCCCCGGACATGCAAGACAGGGTCTGCCGATTTGACTGACTTTTCGGGACCGAATCCGGGACCGGACTCGAGGCGGATTTGTCTCTTGAACGAAAATGTATACAATGATGCAGCGATGTATTAGTAGGAAATAACTAATCATCCTTAGCCTGACTTATGCGAAGAGTGTTGCGCAATAGTGGTGAAATTATTGGTGGTATGAGCTCAGCCACGAGCCTTGATAGATTACCGACAAGATGACACCCAATGAAGTTAGCATTTCGCATTCAACAATTTGCAGAATGAGGGGTGCGCCCATTGAGTAACCACCCTTTGGAAGATTGGGGTTTGAATTTTGAAGTGATGAGCATGGTATAATCGACGTGGCTCAAGTGAAGTTGGCATATTTCGTGTATGTCACATAAGCTTTTTGATTGAGCGTCCAGTCGAAACATGAAACGCAGTGTTGCTCAGAATTAGGTAGGGGTCGGCACAGCTAATGTGCTGAAGTAAGCCCATGATCTCCAAATCGGGACATGCAGGGCGAGGTAATAGAAGCGATATTGCTCAGCTGTTACATAAACCAGGCTTTGCGTAAGAAGGCGGCCAATGGATGTGTGAGATGTGGCCGGGCCTAATAATGCGTGAAATTTGTGATCGCGAGCTCGGGTGGTGATGTGCAGCTGAAACGACTCACCGCCTGCGAACCGGTGGTATGTATTATTAGTGAATAAGTGTTACCAACAATAGGTAGCAGTTCCTGGATACGATGCAACTATATGGGGTTCTGTTCATGATATCAATACGACCAAGACGGGGATGTAAACTTCGTCACTATCGCACTTAGAATCTGTAACCCCATAATATGACAAGGTCGTATAGCTAACCTTAGGTACATGACATGGAAGTGTGTTTCTGGGTATGTTAGCTACAGGAGTCCAGTTACAGCAAGATGTATCTCGGTAAAGTGCTGGGGTTATTGACTCATGACGTGAGGACGTAAAGACCTGAGATCAGATCGAGCGTCGGTGGCTAGAGTGTAGGTTAGCTAGATAAATGATTAAATTTATTGCGACCACAACTGCATGCACGATGCTTTCTTCGCCTGCAAACAAGGGCTACATCAGTGTAACAAGCACCCGCCGCATCGGGACATCGGGATCGCGGCGCTCGGTACCTATTCAACGAGCCTTACCTCATGTAGTCAGCTCACAGTTTGGGCGGGAACCTCTAAACGCCCTTCTACTGCCACCAAGGCCATGGTTCATGAAATCGCCAACGTCGGTTGCAGATGTCCTTGGCATAATGGATGGAGAATCAGCAAGGTTATCAATGCCCGGGGTTGGCGATACAGTCTTCAATTGGTTCCGAAACCCTGTTGGAAGCAGACATATAGGAGCCGGGGCGCGGTTTGGAACCTTTTAGATAACTAGCCGTCTCAGTCAGATGTCTAGATCGTGTTGTCGAATCCGCGAGGCGGAAACGGTTATCTACCTGTCGATCTTTTTTGGAAGCCGGGGCTGGTGCCAACGATGTCTCTAAGCCCGCGCGTTAGAGTCTCATGGCCGTTGGTTCACCATTCCTTCTCACGATCTGTGACCATAGTAATGAACCAAGCCAACGTAGTCTCAACTTCAATGCTGATCTGGATTAATGACGGTATAACCCCCTTGGCGGGTTGTAGCGAGGGATTCAAGTGTGCCTCTAACAATCCTGCTATGCGAAATGGGGAGATCAGGAGGCCGACCGAAGCCGAGCCTTTCATTATAGGCAACAGGATGCGTTACCTATTTTCGTTATCTCATAGAATGATGCAGACTCGATAAAAAAGAAACAGACAGCTTTTGTTTGAGGCCGAAAATAGCGTGGAAGCCTGGGATGGTAGTTATGCGTCTGCCACGAGTCGGCGAATGCGACGTAGCTCGTCGTATTCTTCCGTTTCAAAGAAGCCCCTACGTACAACACGAAGTCCTTTCTGGAAAGAAATTAGAAACTTCTTTTCTGTTTTTTGGGCTACCGGCTCTCATTGCCGGGAAATGTTAGTGACTCGTCATGATCTTACTCTGCAGAGTTTTGAAGGTTGCAGAATTAGAATCTTGGCGGCTGACCCTTCCCACGTGCGCTGACTCGGTTCTGGACAAAGTAAGCAGTGTGTCAATTTGATCCGTAAATAGTGGAACGGGCGGAAGGTACCGAGTTTTAAAACCGTTCGGGTACTGAAGATGAATGACAGACCTATTCTAGTCGATTGGGATAGGGCCTACATCTCATTCGGCCTACTCGGTAGCAGGGATATTACTTATTCTGGACATTAGTGTTACGGTATGGGCCTTAGACATGGAGTTTAGCGAGACTCCATGAAGATGCAAGATGCTGGTTGAGGAAGGATTGAGGATTTTCAGATTAATTCCTTTGAGATTGAGAGTCGGGGGGTGTTTAAGGTTATTATTGGCGTTGCAAGCGCGGAGACGTTCCCAATCGAGGCGACGCCTGTGGCTCAAGCCTTAACTGAAACTACGGCCCCCAAACTTGGCTCAAATAGGTGTGTATCGGGCACGTTAATGTGCCAGTTGTGCCTGCCATACCCGCCATCAGCGGGCATCAGCCACACCGACCTGGCCATGGCACTCTACGTTTTAGGTATCTATCCCCTAGCGTACATACATAGTTGATTAATAACACAACCTAGGGCCCCAATTCCACCAATGGCACACCTCAAGCACTGATTTAGGTACCGAAGTAACGCACGGCCATAGGTATTACAAGGCGCATGTCGCTTAACGCTTAGTTCCCAACGTAATCCACGATACGCCGCGCACGACATCTTGTTTCTTTCTTCATCATCCATGATCTTACCCATGTGCCTTACCAGCCATCGAGTATTGGAGTTATTAAACGGCTGTTATGCTGATCTGAACAGCCGAATTTGGCGAACAATCCGGCATATAGAGAAATTAATATGCAAGTCACTTGAGGTTTCTTCCTCGCGGGTCCACCCGTCATGGCCGCACTCCATACTCGACCAGCCTTTATTCCCGTCCAGCTGAGCAAATGGTACATAAGGTAGGTAGGTACCTAATCAATACGAGCGTTCGACATTTATAGTTTTAGGGATCAGGACCCGTAGATCAGTCAGCATAGGTAGCTATATCACGATGCATATTGGAACCAAACGTCCCCCGCGTCTCGTTTGAACGTTGTTAGGCCAAGCCTAGCTCAACTTACATACACAACGTTGTCTTTTCCACATCATGTATTTGCCTTACGTTCAGCTCGCATGACTTTGGTCTGCTGTGCCTGAGACCATGTTGTAAGTGCGACGTACCCAGCCGCAAATCATGAGTTCGATGCTACGGTAATATACACGATGGATGTTCTAGTACCTAGAAAATTTGCTCTCATGGTAACTCATTTTCCGAGAATAACGAGCTAGACTCATTCACCACAATGACTAACATCTCATTTTGTCTCCATTACTCTTCTCATCTCAGATGTAACCCCTCTGACAGTTTACAGGATGCGATCCTGGCCGAATACCTGCCGTGCCTAGCTAGATGGATGGACTGGGTACAAGGCGCAGTCTTGAATCCCGGGCCCCAACCAGCTTCCTCAGCCGTGAGAACGTTCGACTTCTCTAGCTCCACCTGACTTCAAGATGCCGATAACCTGCCAAGGCGAACTTTGGTTATCAATCCGGGGGAGGTGTTGCGGCATATAATTTAGGTCCCGCTGTGCTCTAGGGCTTTGTTCGTGTAACTCGCTTCGGCTGTTTCCCTTTTGGCCTCAAACGCTCAGCTCGGAAAGCTTGACGATTTACGATACCATTCCGCTCTATCTAGTCCAAATTCACCTTGTACGTACGGCGAGGCATAATCTACGTAGGCTGACTAGACCGGTATGGTATCCATGATGAGTATACGCCTGTTATACCGATGCGGATCTGGGGTGTGGTTCAAGGAATCCTGCCGTAGGGCTGAGGCAGTGATCTAATCTACCGTGGGTGTCCAATTACTACATTGTAAAACCAGTATTGGGATATCAGTTCCTCTCGTTACACGTGAAAGGCCTATATAATCGCCACGTCCTCTCCCAAATCGTTAGCCCCTTCCAATAGAACTCATCCCAGACCACTACACTTCGTTCTCATTCAGTCGACATCTCAGTTTCTAGACGAGACCACTGTACCATTGCTCGCCAGTAACATCTAGACGCAACCGGTGTCCAACACATTGAGTATGCCCTCATCTCTCCTTACAGCGGCTCCTAAAGGAAGATTAAGCTTCGCTACTATTTCATATTCCATCACTGTATGCTAACACTAATCTGTTTTAAGAATCGTAAGATTCTAGGAGAAGATTTCTCCTATTCAAGAAACAGAGATCGAAAAAGGCATTAAAAGAGAGTAAACACACCGAGCTCGACCCGCGCCATCATTCAGCAGGCCAAAAGACAAATATTGCAACCTACGAAACCCCATTGCAACTACGACAATATGCCTGACTCCGGAAACGATGTCCCTTCCAACGACACTGGCGCCGACAGCCCTGACACCGGCTCCGAGACAACCTCTCGTGGGAGAAGTCGCAGTGGCTACAATTAAATCTCCTATATGTATCAACATTTGACATCAAGCATCGAGATAAGGAGTTCGGGGCATCATTTGGTTTCTATTTTACACTTCACTTCTTTCTTTTGGTTAAAAGATCTTGATACCAATGGTCCGGGGACGTTCTGAGGATTAAACCCCCCCATGGCCACCAATCTTACTTTGCTCGGCCCCTTCGAGCCTTCTTTCTTCTTCCGCCCCCTTTGAGCTGTCTTTTTTTTTTCATTGGTGCTTATTTATACACATGGGTGGCATTTGGCATTCGGAGGTTTACACTTAGATAGACGATGATCTCGGTTGACCCCGAGATCGATCTGCGCAAGCAGCGGTATACCGCAGACTCAGAGTCTTAAATAAAACATTTCATCACATTTTCTATTTCTTCAACCCACTTTCAAATTTGAGGCAGTGTCTATGTAACCCCTAACACCCGCAGTTCCCGTAACCCGTCAGGGTGACACACGTACTCCTAAGATTTTTTTCCGGTACTTCTTTCACCAGTTTATATTCACTATCCTAAAAAGGCGTGTTATGATTCTGCCTATACGCAGATTCTGCCTTTCCCGGCAAAGCTTATAATAGAACATGGGGTTCAGGCACGACGTTCGGGAGGGCACCGCCGGCACTGCGCCGCTGACTAAGGTTATTACGAAGGATCTATCTAGACTCATAAAGATACCTGGATGCCGCACGGGAGGGGCCGCCCCCATCCATGCCACATGATTACGTACTGTTCCGTCAGCTTATGGAGCAGCTGCGGTTCCTAGATAGGTAAGTAGGCTCGATGCTACGGTATATGGGTGTCTGGTTTCATATATACAATTCAGCTTCTCACCTTATGTAATCCACGACTGCAACCGGAGTTTCACATGTTGCCTGCTTACCATCTGGCGAAGATAAACTTAGGTGCTTATTATATCGCGATGAGACACGGGTGAACTATGAACACTAACGTCAGTGACGAAGACAGTCACTCGTTCTCGCGTTCTATGTATTCGCACCGAAAGTCACTGTGTATATTCTACTGGGCTGTGATTGAGTGCACATATATCCCCTTATTTGGAGCTCGAGCCAAGAGTGAACACACAATCATCATCGAAGTCATTTTCACCAACTACACACATTCGCGAGCTTCCCAATATTAGACCGCACTGTTAGAAGGTTGGCTAGATGGGGATTGTCCATGCCGAAAACGTAGTCGAGATGCTCATAGTAGCACATGAACACTTTTTCATATGACTTTATGTGCCCGAAAATATACCCGCATCCTCCTCAGTTTCAACCATTTACTTGCCTATTGTATCCAAGTCTCGTATAATCCTCACATGCCTACATGTCCAATAGCGTTCTTGAAATCCAGGGGAACAGAGCACAGCGAATTGATGGGCGGCTTTAAGATCAACACGTTGAGCAGATCTCGAGTAAATTCTTGAAGGGCCTAGATCCTGCCTACAAGTTTTCGTAGGAATCATGATGCACATGTAGGTGGCACTGCTTTCTTCCCCACACACAGATCTTAGACCGAGGAATAAGGGGCTCTCCCCTTTTGAGTATGTCGGACTTGATTGATATGTCCGGTAAAAGACATGTCTTTCCAGAGATATGTAAACCAGTCGCACAACTATGTTTGGCATGTCTTTTCATCTCACCTTAATGTCAGACTTTAGTACAATCAGGGGATCTAGCCACGTGGGCCTGTCTGCCGGAACTACTGACGCAGGGACCAAGCAGAGTCAAGGCACAGACACTACTTAGAATATGTTTCCAACCCTTGGTTGAATATTCTTCCTTGATGAATCCCGGCCACCATTAATGGGCCGGAAATCGAGGAGAAGACACCTTGAGCTCTATATTTGGAAGAATTTCAAAGTTGATAGGAGGAAACTGGTGCTGAAACAAATTTTCTCTGACCTGAGACTACCGGTATCTTCGGAACTCCGTTGTCGATGAACTTTTGTAGAGGGAAGCAGTGACTGCGATTACCTAATACTACATTTAGAAGGTTGCAATGGCATCACTCGGTAGGCAGATCTTCGCACGTCACGGTGGCTGAGTGGAAATTTCCAAAGAACATGGGCATGAAAGCCGATTTTACCGCCCATGAAAGATTACCGGACAGACCTGATACTTGCGGTAGTGAAATCCATCGGTCTATTGGCGAGACTGTGTACCCCGTCACCTCGTAACTATGTCGGCGCCAATGTCCCTGCTGTCAAACTAACATGCGGGTAATCAGTCTCGCCGTAGCACATCCTAAATTGCCTTAGCCAGGGGATATATTACATGTGTGACCGGTGAACGACGACACGTGCCAATAATAACATCCCAAGGGTCCCGGGGCGGGTGGGTGGTCGTATTCGGGATTACAGACTCTCAACTTGTGATATATCCATTCATGGATGATCGGCCAGGGAAATGGGCTAGAGAGCGGGCTAAGGTGACGATTTTGGAAGCAGTCGATCCCCCCCTAGTATCAACATGGTCAACGTCGGTGTAATATTTCCATAGTATGATGCCAACGTCGTAGTAGGAAGGCATACTCGGCGAGGCGGAGGGTTAATGGAGATAGGTGACATTAAGATTGGAGACATGTGCTCAAAGACATCGGCGGGGACTCAAGACCGTTGCGGATAGTTCCGGCGTAGTGGTTGCCCCACCACTTCCATGCTTAGATCTAGGTAATGAAGAAAGAGGGTACTTAGGTAGATAATAGGTACTCACTCATCGCAATTACAAATACCTAGGTAGGTATGTTACTCGTCGAGAAGAGCGGATATTCGGACGTGATACGTAAGCGACGGATGTAGTTCGCATCCTTCTATGCAGAAAACCAGATTCTACGCCACAACCATGGGATGTTAAGTATGCAGGTTGATGGCGTAGGTCAGTCACGATCAGCCCTATTTTCAAAATTGGGAAGATAAAGGATTTCCATATTCAGCTCATTAGTAGAAGGGTAAATAAGTTACCTTGTAGCGTATCTCTTTGCAACCTCACAATGGTAGGTTAAATTCCGATCATGGCGAGATGTTGCCCGGACCCACAGCTGACAGATCGAAGTGCCGTGCGACATCGTATGAAACTTCTCTCTAGGTCATAGCTGTACAAAAATAGGTATAAAAATGATGGTAAGCTCTAGGCCTTACACTTAATACTTGCAGTATGCCCTTATTTGTGCGATACAAGTGTCGAGCAGAATTGATTTGCTGATGGCACCAAAACATGGGATAGGGGGGGTTTAAATTCAATGGAACATTGATGAGTTCCACTCCATCGGGGCTCGCTACCAATGGACTGGGCCCGCAGTATCTATTTATAGCATATTCGAAAGTACCTTACCTAAGGTACGCGATGAATAGGGAAGGATATTATAAGTCATAAACGAACATGTGAAATTGATTTCATGTGCGTCGACTAAAGGTAGACGAAGATCCGGGTACGAAGTCACTCATTGCTTCACGCCCCGCAGGAAATAGTCTAATCAGCAGCAACGAAGACAAGTAGCAGTACCTACGTAGTGCACGTGAGAGAGACTTCGTTCGCCTACCTAGGAGAGAAAATGAGAACAAAGTAAGATACGACGGAAAGCATTATTATGGGTAGGGTTCTATTCACCTAGTAATTGAAACTTCTAGGTAAAAGTGCATGATATTAATCGGCGTAGGGGTTTGAGTTTCGACGATATTGCTCTCGAGTATATCGCTTTAGCTCCTTCTCTTTCATTTATCACATATTTGAGAGGAGGCACATAGATAGTTCATATGATTTTATACTCGATTACCTCCTATAAGATATCTAGGTAGGGGGTAGCTACCTAGGTAAACATCATTGTTATTCCTTCCGCTAGAAGTCACAGCCACATGCCGCCACCCACAAATGACAACCAAACGCCATTAATTTCACGATTTCTTTAACTCGGGACACCTAGTCTCGGGAGCGACGATCCCCAACACGATCTTCTCTGACCATGCGCATCTCTCAATCAAGGATGTATGCCTAGCATGATTTCGTCCGGTTCCATTACATCTGGTAAGGGGATTGGTAAGGGGATATAGTGGAGTAAGTTGTTTGACGTGGATCGAACAAAGCCAAACCTCTTAGTTCGTTGTATTTTGCAAATACGCTGTACTTGGGCTTCTTTGACGACGACGCTTCCTCTGACCCTCGCGATACAATGGGGCAAAGCATCCGGCAGTCCCCGCAACCAGAGGTCTTTTCACCGAGTACGTGTAGGCAGTCGCATAACCAATATTGAATCCCAGTCTGCGTAATCAGGGAATCTCCTCGGCCGTGACAACCAGACTGAATTCCGCAGCAGATGCAGAACCTTCGCAGATTTACGACTGACTGCTCCTCAAATGGCGAGGTCCGTATTCGAGCCTGCTGGACCTGGTCTCTGGCAAAAACCTCAGCTGGTAACACCCTATAGCACATATAGCATCCAGAATTCGGAGGATTCCTTCTGTAGTGTTGTCGGAAATCACGCTCTGCTCGCAGTACAAACGATATTATGGTCTCATAAGGCGCGAGATGTGGATTGATAATCACGTGTAGTGTCTTCGATAATTGGTAGAGTCGGAGAAGGTCTTCATATGGTACGTATCGGCAGATTTTGCCAAGGATATCTTGGGGAAGGGTTTCGAAACGGGAACAACCGGTTAAGAGTGGCGGCGACGTCGGTATAAAATTAAGATATTTACGGAGATTCTCCTTTGAGAGTTGACATGCCCACCACTGAACTCGATGCTCGTGAGCTACGTTCGGAACAGGGCTCTGTGCTCCAACCAGCAGCTCTCGTCTTGAATACTGTTCCTTCTCTTTCCATTGAGCGGCTCTTAAATCTGGACTGGTTACTAGTTGGAGCCATTGTTGTTGATATCGGTGATCGTTCTCGGTCTTTGTATTCGTTGGCGAGGAAAACTGAGCTCGCTCTAGCTCGCTTTGAATAGCCATACTGGAGGTTGAAAGGCAGAGGGCTTGAAGTGCAAGGCGACACTAACACAACTCCAAGATCTATTTAAGAGAGGATAGCATGGTAATTTATGTATTAGTTCATAGAATAGATCCCAGAGGAACAAGTACCGATATTGAAATTTATACTAAGGCAACTGCTATAGGTAGATACTTTCTGGAAGCTGTGGTCTCATGCAGTCTTCTTTCAACGGTAAGAACAGTAGTTGGCCACACACACATATGGAAAATGAATACTGTACTTGCATTCAAGCGTCAGATTGCCTGAGACACTGCAGGGTTTTTAGAGTGGCTGCTTACCCAGTTCTTGCATGCATGCATGATAATATCGAGATACGATGCATATGGGCTCAATTATTACATTGATCATTGGCTCTAATTAGGATATCTGTGCTGCAGTACTATCCTAGTAGTCCTGCGATGAGCTGCGTGTCGCCATATTCGGAACGTCATCACATCATGACACATATGTTTTGTGTCCAGCTTGCTAGGCTGCCGCAGAAATCCGAGGTGAGCAAAGGTCACCTTGGTGGTTGACGCGGACCCGCAATGGCACTCGTTGTTATGCAGGAGACCAATTACTCAAAGCTGAGCACTGCAGCCTGCGCGTTACCTGCAACCTAGTCTGAAGCCACGGATACATCCCCATTGGATGCGGACAATTTTGAGCTGCTGTGGATGTCGGGATACCTCCCTTGACATAAGGTAGTGACGCGGTCAACCAGAAACAGCCACGGGACTTTCTATTGTCTTCGACCCGTCATTTCTGATAAATATAGTTGTTACACACACTAGTCAAGCGGCCCGAAGATGGCAGGATGGCAGACCGCACAATGTTTATTATGTGGTCTCCTTAAGGGGCTAATTGGATCCAAAGTTAAGCATCAATTAGCGAGTATTGATGCCCAAAATTAGGTATATAACCTGTGCCGACCATGTATGAGGTCTTGATGCAAGATTCGGCGACGGCTGCTGCATCGTGAGTAATGATTAGGATCTGCAGCTTGTTCACAAGTTGCTATGCATATGTAGAGGCGGTGGGATAACATTAGGTATTAAGAGGTGCACTGGAAACACGATCGGAAGTATCGAAAATATGACTAGTCTATTGTCGAGGGGGTCTTGCGATGTGATATGTGATGACATTTAATGCTTATCCGGGAAGCTGGATACCCGGGGCATTTGATCCTAGGCAGCTGCAGGTTTGCCGCATCTCGACACGGACCGAGGGTTGGAAGATGTCTTCCGCTGCGGTCCGCAGATTTTGTGACCTATCACTGTAGTTTTGTGGTCCGAAAATAGCAGCCTTCATGCTAGACTAACTACAAAACGGACGCTAACGGAGGCCTACGGTTTTTATGTTTTATGACGGAAGAATGAAGTGGTTAGGACGCAAGAGCCATTTTGCCTTAGCAAACGCCCTCCTTCTCCTGAACAAGGGAATGATACGTATTACCTTATCGGGGGTGATGCTTGACCAGACGGGCCCGGGCAATTAAGAGATCACGCATCCGCTCCGGTCCGCTGCAGATGTATTGTTCATGGCTGTCCCTTGTTTTGCCAGGTCCGGAGAAGTTCGACTGACAAATTCTATGTGATCCAAAAATCGACCTCCATCCGGGCCTCCCTCTGGCTTCCCCCATTCGGAGTGTGGAGGATATGGTGATTTGTCAAATAGCAAGCGAAGTGCGAACCTCGGTTTGTCCGAGCTCGTGTACCCAATGTAACAAGGCTCTATGAAGTTGCCTTTCTCAATTTTGACAGTGTATGACTTGGGTCGAAAGGCGTCATCTGTAAGACTAAGCTTATTGATAATGGTACTTTTTGATAAAAAAGAAGATTCTAGCCGTTGTGGCAGCCGCTTGAAAAGAGTTATCTCAAGATTAAGCTGGCCGAGGAGTTGAGGGCCATTGGTCTGGGCAGCACTCACGACTTGTCTTGAGTCACGCGGCGGCTCGATGCTCTTCCACTCAAGCTCTACAGTGATCCAATAATTCAAGTTGCAACAGCACCATAACTTTTAGTTGTCAGAGACAGAGACAGGCATGAGAAGCACGGGGACCTACACACCTCGCCAGTACTGTCTTCATTAAATTTAACAGATCTACCTTCCGTATCAAAGCACCATTCATTCCCTCCAGAGAGAATAGAGCAAAGTGCTTCATTCATACCGACGATGGAATGGATGATAGGATATTGGTGTCAGGTTGTAAATGAAGTGACTGCAGTTGGAGGCCGATATGACAAATCGACATCAAGACGAAGGTAGAGGCAGATGTTCCAATTTCTCGTTTCTCGTCGGTTCCGTTTGAAAGAAACGGTTGCCTGCCCCCTTTGCACTGTGCTTAAAAAGCGACCTTGCTTTTTATCCGTCATGCCCAATTTCGGGTCGGCCCAGCAATCGGTTCGTAGGTACCCAGTCGGACAAGAGGATGGTCAACAGAAAGGTAAGCCGGTATTAAACGAGACTGAGTCTTTCCGAAGATGCATCAGCGAGGTTTATGTAGGAGGTAGTCATGGACATAGCAGAATCGAAGATTATCCAGGTATCTAAGAAATCCTAGTTTCAATCGATTGTTTAACGTTGCCCGATGGTTTATCTGCTGGCTCGGGACCGTCTTGAGCACACATTCCGCGGGTATTTCCACCAACATGCTCAGACGATCAAGCGGTCAGGCATGAGGCTCAGGTTCCTGCCTGAAATAGTGGCGTAAATATCCCAATTTGACGATGGCCAGCATAGTACCTGATTTTCTTTCACACGGCTCATCCCGTCTACCAACTAGCCCTGACAAGGACTCCTCTGACTCTATGACTGTGCAAACATCTACAATTTTCTAATTTCGATTTTTTCTTTTGAGCAGCCAAAACATGGACCATGAAATCAACCGTATGGAAATGCGACAGTTAGGCTTGGCTTTTTCGCAGTTACCGTCATCGCCATTATTATTATTATTGTGTCTCCATTTTTAGTGCATGTGACTATTTAAGAACCCGTCGGGCAGCCTTTGTTGTACCTAGTTGCTATACTAGCAGACTAGGTGATATAACAACAACAATAATCTAACTAATACTACAGAGTCCACATGGAGTTATAAACTTAGGAATCTAGAGCTATCACGATGCAGACCTTGGAAGCACAAGAATGATCTATGTTGTGGCACACACGTCCCCATCTACGAGCTAACGGCCACGAGCAGGTTGTATTAAGTTGACGATGGCATTAACCATATGGAACATAGTTGAATGAAGAGTCCAGTGTGAAGATTTTGGAACGGATGGAGTGACATGTAAAAGGCCACATCAACACTCTACGCGAGGGTCAAGCATCGCTGAATGGCCTGGAGTTTGGGCGAAGACGATGTAAAGATTATTCGCATACGCTTTCATCGTGTCTGATTAGATACCTATGCGTTGTTGTTGCCCTTCTGACTGATATAAAACAATCCCACCATAAATCTTCTCACCTCATCAAAAGGTCGACCCGGACTTACAAACATGGTAAGAAGGGCATGTGATGCTGTCATATGATTCGCTAGCAATGTTGTCGTCAGCACGTCAGTATGGAGCTCGGAATACTTCCATTCTGGGACTGGTCTCGTTCGGAGTACGCGTTGAAACTTGTAAGACCCGGCGTCCTCTTCTCATCTTACCTTCCATTAAATAGACGCTGTCTAGCTCAATTGAAGAAATGCAATCAAAAGCGCCATTGCTTGTATGATAATAATGGGTGGCGGTGACCAGCACCCCAATCCCTGTGACTCGGACGAGTCCACCGAGTCGTCCCCCTTGCTGACGCGCCAACGGCCTCAACGTCCGTCGCACCGGCCGACTCTATCGGTAACATCGATCGCCAGCGTCCGAGTCCCTAAGGTCCATAATGGTCGCACCGTCGTGAATCTACTCTGCATCATCGCTTTTATAGCTTCATCTTCTAGCGGATTTGCCGCGATTCCGGTGACGCGCATCTTAGAGGATGTCCTTTGCAGACAGTACTACGGCCTCCGAGAGGAGTCAGGTCCCCCTATCGACGAGAAACTTTGCAAAGAGGATGCTATTCAAAACAAGGTCGCCTTCATCATGGCCGTTGCGAGTAGCGCCGATGCCGCCGTCGGGTTCCTCGCGGCATTCCCTTGGGGTCTCCTAGCTGATAGGTGCGCTTCTGCCGTACCCAAATAACTTCCTGGCTGATTGACTGACAATAATAGGATTGGGCGAAAACCTGTATTCGTAATCAATTTGTTTGGAATGTTTATCAACCTTTCCTGGTCTATAGTGGTGTTGTACTTTCATACTGTATTTCCGCTACAATTGGTCTGGCTCGGGTCCGCAGGTTATCTTATTGGTGGCGGTAACGCTGTCCTTCTTGGAATAATACTCAGTATGATTACCGACTCAACAACTGAAGAAGAAAGGTTAGTTCTAGACCGAGACTAAAAACCCCAGGCGACTAATCTGTTTATAGGGCCATTGCATTCATACGTCTTCATGTTGCTGGTTTGTGTGGGAATCTCGTGTCGCCGGCACTCTCATCAGCAATGATGGAAAAGACCGGACCATGGCCGTCCATTTGGATTGCTTTTTGCGCTATCGTGATAAGCGCCATTGCCTTTCTTTTTGTCCCAGAGACGCTGAAGCACCAGCCCGACCATGAAGAAGTCCACGAAGTAGAAACAGATGCCCCAGGTCTCCAATCGCGAATATCGCATGTCATCAACCGGTTTAAGCACTCCTTATCGATCCTTAAATCACCTTCCATCATCCTTCTTCTTCTAACCTGCCTTGGATCAGCTCCTGTTGCGTATGCGTCTCTTCAATTCATGGCGCAATTTGTCTCAAAACGATACAGTATCAAGCTTGCGCAGACTGGCTACGTTCAGGCTACGTACGGTATCGCCCAGGTTATGCACGCACTTCTCATCCTACCATGGCTCGCCCGGTTTGTCATGAAAGATACTACCCCTGCAAGGTTCCGAGCAGCCGATGAACACCATAGAGACCTGTCTCTTGCACGTTGGTCATTTGGAATCCTGTTTATAGGCGCATTAGTTCTTGGGCTAGCACCGAGCCTCGCAGGTTTCATATTTGGACTTACTCTCATGGCTTTTGGATCTGGCTTCAACAGTTTGACTCGAAGTCTGATGAGCTTGTATGTCGACCCAGAGCATCGTTCTCGACTCTTCAGTCTTGTGGGCATGGTAGAGGTCGTCGGCAACGTATATGCTCAGCCCATGCTCGCTGGACTCTTCGCGCTTGGAATGAAGCTTGAGGGTGGCTGGATCGGATTGCCGTACTATGGTCTGTCGCTCCTCATTGCTGCTACTGCCTCTCTGCTGATCTTTGTGAGGGTACCCCAAGAGGTAACGGAGTCATCAGTCGCACATGAGGAAGGTCACCACCGAGATTAACATGATAAACGAGAGGTGTACAATAATAGACTAGATTTTAGGACACTAGAGGATACTGTAGAGTTCCTATATTACCTACCTAAGCAGCAATGTACAATCATCTGCCAACCCCCAGATATTGTGCCTTACAACATACTAGTAGGTGTCAGGAGGGTCTAGCAGAGTCGATAGGGGCTCGGCGGCCAGGACAAAGGACACTTTATTATACGGACCTGAGACCTATGTAGATAAGGCTCTTTGTGCCACGACACGCTGCGCCGTTTATGGAATTCAACTAGCCAATAGCTTAAGATTTACGATATGTTGGTAGGAAGGAAAGCCCTAACTGGGTTACACGGCATGGACTACTTGTCCCAACTGCATGGTTAAGTGATATCGGCAAAATCCGTAGTTTCTGGTTCTACAAGGACATGGCACTTCCCTTTACTTACATCCCTTATCTGATGGATAGACTTCAGGCGGGTCGTCTTTCTATTTTAAGTTTTCCTTCTCTCAGGTCTTGAAGCATTACGACCGTGCCGCATCACTACCGCAAACGACTAGGTACTGTCTATCGTGCTCTGCCTTGAGTTGCTCACAGCTATGAAGGACTCCCGGATCCTTGAGCTCAGCGTCCGTATTGCAACCAATACGGCTAAGGTCAACGACTACTTTGCTGCTAATAACTTGCCGCAGCCCTCCTTTGATCTGAACGCACCCTCGCAGTGTTTAATCCCTCCCAGTGAGTCTGAGATAGTAGCCGCGCGCCAAGCAGTACTCCATGATTGCCTCGAGCTTCGCAACTTGATGCTCGGACCCCGCGAGTATGTAACGAGCTTTCAACACAACGAATTGGTAGGCCAGCAAGTTATTATGCGGTTTAAGCTAGCCGAGGCTGTCCCTATAGGCGGTGAAATCACTTTCGCAGAGCTCGCTGCCACTACCGGTCTTCATGAGATACACCTTCGTAAAATACTCCGTCTCGCGATCGCTCAGCACATCTTTAGCGAGCCACGTCCCGGCGTCGTGGCCCACTCGGCCGTATCCCGCCTCATTGCCGAGAATAAGGTGCTTGCCGATTGGTTGCGATTTAGTACCGACGACCTTTGGCATGCTGCTTACCATATGAGTGACGCCATGGCACAATATCCCGGTTCGGAGGAGCCCGGCGAGACGGGTTTCGCTTTGTCTAACAAGACAAATAAGGGCATGTTCCAGTTCTTCGCCTCGAACCCAGAGCGCTCGCTGCGCTTTGCAGCCGCTATGCGCTTTTTTACCCAGCGACCGGGTCTCGAACCCGAGCGTGTTGTGAACGGCTACCACTGGGATAAGATCGGCAAAGGTGGTTCCGGAACCGTCGTAGATGTGGGAGGGTCGCACGGCAAAATTTGCATCGAGCTAGCTCGTCGGTTTTCGTTGCTTAGCTTCGTCGTGCAAGACCTGGACGAGCCCGTCGTCCGAGACGCCGAACGCCAGCGACCGGAGGAGCTTGCCGACCGCGTGCGCTATATGGTCCATGACTTCTTTACGGAGCAGCCGATTAAAGGCGCCGACGTATATTTCTTCCGGGCCGTTTTACATAATTGGTCAGATACATATGCTGTTAAAATCATGCAAGCCCTTATCCCGGCGCTGAAACTCGGTGCAAAGATCGTACTTAACGAGCCTGTGGTCCCGGAACCGGATAAGGTGCTCCCGGGAGACGCAGCGCGTGTGCGAGCTAATGATCTCGTTATGCTTGAGCTTTTTAACGGCGGAGATAGGGAGATGGAGGATTTCAAGCGGCTTTTCGCGAAGGCACACTCCGGGTTCCGGTTCCACGGCGGAAACCAGGTACCAGGATCTAACCTCTGGATGCTGGAGGCCGAATGGATGGGTTAATGAAATAGACAGATATAAGTGCTAGGCTCGAGAAATACAGGGATGACTGTCCCCTCTTCGTCGAACTGCTTAGTGTAATACTTCTCAAGTTCTCATTCTCTTAACATCTTTGTCGGTAGAAGAAAACGATCTCTTGAGACTACTCGCATTACTCGGTGAGAGCACACCAATAGTCCGGTCAAGGTCTCCCCCCTTTAACAATACGGCCGCAGTCACGATCCTCTTCCTTGCCCTTTTGTTATCTTTCAACCTAGTCGAGTGCTCCAAGCACCAGAGAAACAGATTCTCCAATGCATCCGCGTCGTTTTCGTAGTCGGGAGCCACATCGCCCATGTCTATCAAAAGCAGCCTCGCAGCATGAGAAGCTGTCAATTCAGGTTCCGTGATAACGACGTTCCAATAACAGATATCTCCATGAGTGATGCCACATTTCGAGAGGTTGCGTATGCCGCAGGTAAGATCCAGCAGCTGCTCCTCATTGATAGGTAAATTTGTTGTTGTCGAAGAACCTAACGCTTGCAAAGGGGAAGAACTATTTGGAGACTTATCAGAATCGACGGCTGTCGCATTAAGTAGGTCAAGGCTGCGACCTGCGTAGGGCATAAGAAATCCGGCAATCTGGTAGTCGTCATGTCCAGGGTCTTCATCATTCTCAGATCCTTCATTTTTTCCGAAATCTCCATCATACTGGAAATCCCCATCGTACTTGAAATCTTCGTCATGATTAAAATCTTCATCGTGCTCGAAATCTTCTTCATGTAGAGACCTATGGTCGCCAGCATAATGCGAGAGAATCCAGTTGCTTGTTTCGTCGTGCAGGACAACAGCAATAATAGGAACGACACTGAATCGACTTTCCATCGCGTGGCTATGATCCTTGGAGGCACCTCCTGGGTCTCTTTCGATGCACTGAATTGTAGCCTCCCTAGTGCGAATCTCATTCTCGTGAGACTTAACATCGCAGTCAAACTTAATACGTTTATGTCGCGGGAAATATGGACCCACTTATGTAAGCTCTTACATGTATGGCCGTATGAATTTCAGTAATGAAATAAACTTGTTTATGAAATGTAATGAAATGAAATAACGTCAATGATGCATCAAAAAGAGTAGAAAGTTGAGAGGGCTACAAAACAGGTTAGTTTCTCCGAAAATGGAAATTTTTGTACCCTGCTATCTGGAGCGTTTTTATTGGTTGGGAAAGAATTTAAAGAGTATGATTCGTGGGGGGTGCATGAAGGTGCATGCCAAGGTCGCACTAATGAAAGGATGCACCCAATCGAAAATTTACATTCCTTATCAAAATTGGGGCAGGAACATAGAAAAATGATGATTAGCCTGGGCTTACCCGGCCGGAGCAAAAGGTCCAGTATGAGTAGTAGGGCTGGAGTGGCTGGAGTGGCTGGAACCAGCCAGTATGGCTGGAAGAGTTGGAAAAGCTGGAACCAGCCAGTATGGCTGGAATAGCTGGAAAAGCTGGAACCAGTTAGTATGGCTGGAGTAGCTGGAGTAGTTGGAAAAGTTGGAAAAGTTAGAAAAGTTAGAAAAGTTAAAAAAGTTAGAAAAGTTAGAAAAGCTAGAACCAGTTAATATAATTAAAATAATTAAAAAAGTTAAAATTAGTTAATATAATTAAAGAAGTTATAAAAATTAAAATTAATTAATATAATTAAAATATTAAAATTTATATAATTTTTTATTAATAATTTATATTAATAAATATAATATAATTATAATATAAATATATTAATTTAATTAATTTATTATAAATTAATAAAATTTTTTAAAATATTATTTTTAATTATTAATTTTTAATAATAATTATAAATTTAATTTATATTTATATTATTTATTTTATTTTTTTATTTTTAATTATAATTAAATTTTAAAAAAAAAAATATATAATTTTTTTTTAAAAAAATTTATTATTTTTTTAAAATTTTTAAAAAATATTATTAAATAATTTTTTAATTAATATATTAATTTAAAAAATATTTTATTTATATTTTATAAAATATTAAAATATTAATATTTTATAAAAAAATAAAAATTTTTTATAAAAATTAAATTATTTAAAATATATTAATTATTTTAAAATATTTTTTAATATTTTTATTTTTAAAAAAATAATTAATATATAATATTAAATATTATATAATTTTTTAAATATATTAATTAATAAAATTTTAAAAAAATAAAATAATTATATATAATAATAAAAATAATAATAATAAAATTTAATATTAATAATATTTTTATTTATTTATAATAATTTTATTTATATATATAAAATTAATTATTTTATAATTATAATTAATTTATATAATAATATTATATTAATAATAAAAATTTAATTTTAATTATTAAATATAATTAAATTATTTAAAATTAAAAAAAATTTTAAATTTTAAATTTTATTTATATTAATTTAATTATATATTAAATTTTTTTTTAATAAATATTTAAAATATTAAATATTTATTTTTTTAATAATTTTTAAAATAATTATTAATTTATATTAAAATTTAAATTATATTAATTATATTAATATAATTATATATAATATAATTTAAAATATTTATTATAATATTAATATAATTTTAAAATAATTTATTAATATATAAAAAATTAAAAAAAATTATAAATAAAAAAAAATTTTATAATTTATATATATATATTTTATATATAAAATATTTATAATTTTATAATATATATATATAAATAATATTAAATAATATATAAAATAAATTATAAAATTTTATTTTATTTTTTTATTAAAAATTTTTATTATAATAATTTTTAAATTTTTTTTATAAATTTTATTAATAAAAAATTAATAATTTTTTTTATATATATTAAAATTAATAATTATTTTAATTTTAATTATTTTATATAATAAATTTTAATTTTTAATATTTTTTTATTATTTTTTTTTTATTTTTTTATTATTTTTATTTTTATTTTTAATATTTTATTTTTTTTAATATTAATATTAATTTTATTATTTAATTTAAAAAATTTAAAATTTAAAAATATTTTTTAAATAAAAATTAAATATAATTAAATATTAAATAAATATTAAAAAATTAAATTTTAATTAAAAAAAAATTTATTTTTTTATTTTTTTATTTTTTTTAAAATTTTTTTTTTTCATTTCTCGTTTTTCATTTTTCATTTTTCATTTTGGCGGGTACGCACTAATGGTGCACCGTAGGACTAGACTGACTAACCTGATGCCTAGGTACCTAGGTATGTAGCTTAGCGGGGCGTTCAATTGCCACGTGGAAAAGCGACGGTCAAGATCGACATTCTCGAGATTGTTCAGCGCATCTTAAGGTAGTGGCCATGAGAGGCCCGCGAACTTAAGTGCTCTGATGTCGTCTATGCAGTTTAGAGAACAAAAAGGTAGAATGGCACTCATCGGCTTGTAGATGACAGAACCAAAGAAAAAAGACCAGCTCGATGCTCAATCGCTATTCGCTACCCCGAAGTCCCGATCGCTATAGCATTTACCGAATTGCCGGGCGCGTCATGCTAAAGACAACCCCGCGTCATTCGCCCGAGTTATAAGTAGATGAAGTATGAGATAATGATTAAATAAAAAGAATAGGTGAAAATAATGACAGTTTTAAGTGTCCTTGGTCAAGTTATAATCGAGAAAGGGAGACTATAATCTTTTAATCACTTTTTAAATTAGCGATGGCGACCCCTCCACCCCCTGGCATATACGTGCCGGTGCCGACCTTCTTCGTGGGCAAGAAGGCGGCCAACTTTGACCCAGTAGCAGCACCCGTCGATATCGACACACAAGTCGCGCACTCGTTGTACCTAGCAAAGGCTGGCATCAAGGGACTGGTGATCCTAGGAAGTACGGGCGAGGCCATACACCTAACCAACAAGGAGCGCTTCGAAGTCCTGTCAGGGGTGAGAAAGGCATTTGAGAAGGAAGGCTTCAAGGACTACCCAATCATCGCCGGCACTGCGACGCAGAACATCGAGGAAACGGTAGAACAATTGAAGGGCGCGAAAGAGGCCGGCGCTCAGTACGGTCTATGTCTGGTCCCAGGCTACTTCGCCGGAGCCAGCACGCAGGCGGGCATCATCAACTGGTTCGTAGCGGTAGCTAACCAGAGCCCTATACCGATCATGATGTGAGTCTTAGACTTCGTCTTGTGTTTATAAAAAACATGAAAACGTAGCACTGCCGGTAGCTAATGACACACGGTTTCGCTCACCCACAGATACCACTACCCAGGCGTCTCCAACAACGTCAAGGTGGTCCCATCAACGTTTGTGGAGCTTGCCAAGCACCCCAACATCGTGGGATGCAAGCTCTCGCACGGCGACGTGTCGTATCATGCGCAGATCGCGTCGAATCCGTCGATAGACCACTCCAAGTTCGCGACTTTCACCGGCTTGGGTCAGCAGCTGCTACCCGTTCTGTCCATTGGTGCCGTGGGCGCCATCGACGGCTGCGCCGGTTTCTTCCCCAAGACCTTGGTGCGCTTATACGAGCTGTCTGTCAAAAACCAGCCTACGGACACCGAGATCAGTAAACGTCGACTGCTGCAGTACAAGGTCAACTCCATGGAGGAGATCATCGTGAAGTTCGGCACTGTGGGCATCAAGGAGGCGGTTAGTAGGTTGCGCGGCTTTGGCGACCGCGACGGCACGCGGTTGCCGTTGCTCGGTGGGATACCTGGTGATGATGCCGAGTGGGCCAATTGGAAGGGGTTCGTTGATGCTATGGAGGAAGAAGAGCAGAGTCTCTAAGCCCCGCGTAAGACGGACTTGGCGGGGCATGAAGTGGATTAGGTATCGGCCAGAATGGTTATGAGCGAGAGCGCAAAACTAGGTCATCGAAAAGGAGCTGTCCTGAATATGACAAGTCAGCAAGGTCTAATAAATCGTACGGATACTGAGTTAGATGTAGGTAGGACTAGGGAGCTGTGGTTGTACATATGACGCTGACGAGTTGAGTTAGTTCAATCATAACTGAGCATTCTGTTCATGAAGGCGTTCGTGATCATAGTTGGATTTGACAAGTTGGAAGAACTCTGAACTCTAACGTACTCCTCATGGAACTACCGGCATTCTAGTCTCTTCTAATGATTATACCTTTCGTCGTCGTCGTCGGCAGTGGTTAACAAATCAACCAGCAGCAGTGCATTCCTTGCCTCGACATCCCGTTCTTATCTCCTACAGCCTCCCTACCACTTTGCAAGGCCTACCATGTCGATCCAGCTCCCCGATAGGCGGGTGATCAGGGACGATGTAGCGCGGGTTGTTCGAGAGGCTAAGGGTGGGATGCGGTTACGTCTGCGGGTACTTTTGCGAGTGCGTGTTTGTGGTAGGGTAATTGAGTTTGAGATTTTTTGATGTTGGTCTTCTTTAGCAAGGCAACAGGAAAAAAATGGATGGAATAGGGAACTCTCGTTCGAAGTGATCATCTGCGTCATCCTCTGCGCCAGGAGATCTCTGTTTTTCCTCATATAATTCGACATCATCGAGACGTTGCCTCGTCGGGTAAATGGAGAGGGACGAAGGATACGATACTGGTTCGAAAGTCCGCCAGCCCTCGTATGGACCATAGAATTGGTGCTTGAACACTTCCTCACCATCTGACATTTCAGCATTGACTTCCTCGAGGTTGGTCGATGGGGACGGGGACGGGGACGGTATGCGATATTTTTCCAGCGTGGCGTTCCAGCTGTTCTCTAGCTCGTGCTAGTTCTCGTTCTTGTTCCTGTTCGTCCTCTCGAATCGACTCATCTAGCAACTGATAGAAGAGCTGTCGACGTCGTGGGCATTTATCTACCGCGGATACACATATCCTAGACATGGTGAAGGCATTTAGGTAGGTAATAATATACCCCCAATTTACGAGAGGTTATTATGTTGAGCTGGATTTTTATGTCAAGTAGAATCAACAACTGGTCAAAAAGTGTTGTGTGTTGAAGAAAAATGGCACTGCAAACAACAAACACCAGAGTACTATAAATACAAACGCCTTTGATGGCAGGGCATCACGTGGATTCCAGAATTGTGTTACATGACTTTTATTTAATATTCTAGGCAAGTACCCAGCCGTTACTTAACCTTTTCATTCAATGGATTTTATTTGAATATTTGACGGAATTTCGGCTGGAGTTGCAACTAAACAGGTGCTGCGTTAATGCTTCCCCCTGTAGGATATATGTTTTTAGTAGGGGGGTACCTAGGTACCTATATAGGTGCACAATTACATATGTACTTTTCACAGCTGAGAACCCCGCAGTGTGATTCCTAGAATAGATGTTGAATTGTTGAAGTTCTAATGAAATCTACTTCCAGCTAGAAAGCTGTTTCATAGCTAAACCTAATAATGATGATTACATCATCATCTGACAGGGATCCACAGCAGTGAATACATGTAGGTACTTTATGCATGAAAGGGATAGAGCTGAAGAATACATGTAGACTCGCGACCCAGGACCGCGCAGCTAAAATATTTCTTAAATTCCAGCTCTTAAGATAACCTCGTATTTCCGAGATCGACCTTTAACTTTTTAAACCTGCCCGCTGATATCCTCTGCGGACTTGGATCTTCATCCGCGGGGCCACGATGGCAGCGACAAACAACCCGCTAGCGCAAGTCGCGGGCTCTAGTTCCGCGCCGGAGGCATCGCGCCTGACGCTCACTGTCGCGGGCCTAAAAGTGGACGTCTATGGTTTATCTGAGCTGCCGGCAGCCGCGAGCAAGGTATCGTGTCTGTGGCTGCACAATCCGCGGCTGCGAAGGAAGGAAGACATGGCCGACATCGCAGACCAGATCCTCTCCGCGTACCATGCGCAGGGATCCTCTACTCGCGGCTTGATCGCCGTCGCTTTTGATCAGCGGAATCACGGCACGCGGCTCGTGGACGAAGTTGCGAATGATGCGTGGCGTGAGGGAAATAGGACGCAGTGAGTAATTTTCAGGGATTTATAAATCAATAATTCAACACCGATGGTTAATACTTGGTTATACGTACCTAGTGCCCAGGATATGTTTGGGACCATTACGGGCGCTGTTGTCGACACGATACATCTGCTCGATGCGATAGAAGGCTATCTATTTGATGCAGGGCATGGTCACGGAGGCAAGCCTGATGGTGGGACGAGGCATATTGACCACAATTTGGTTCTTGGCGTTAGTCTAGGTGGGCATAGCGCATGGCAGCTTCTGTTCGCGGAACCTAGAGTCACAGCCGGTGTCATGGTGATTGGATGTCCTGACTACATGAGTAAGTTGAAGCAGAGAAGCGGAGCGAAGACTGGTTGGATGAATCCCTTCGGCTGATGTTAATGATTTATAGCCCTCATGAGTGATCGCGCGCGACTTTCAAGATTAGAGACTTTCTCAAGCCAAGATAACGGCGCTTCATTCTTGGGCAGCAAGGATTTCCCGAACGCGCTCATAAATGCGTGTAAAAAGTATGACCCAAAGGGCATATTGTTCGGAACTAAAGATATCATCAACCCGATCCCGCCTGAAGATCAGGAAAGAATCCGACCTCTTCTGGACTCTCGAGTTGCTAGAAAGAGGTTCCAAGTCCTCTCCGGTGGGGTGGACAAGCTAGTTCCATATAAAGCCAGCGCACCTTTTCTGACTCTCCTCAAGCATGCCGCGGCAACTTGGTATAAGGATGGCGGCATCTACGTGGAGGACAATATCTACCAAAGTGCGGGCCATATGTTCAGCGATGACATGAGGAGTGATGCCGTGCGATTTGTTCTCGACAGTGTGGCATTGCAGGATGGCGGTAAGGAACTGACGCCTTCTAAGATCTAATGCGATTTTAGCCACAACCTGGTTAACCAACTCATGTATCTTGGGCCCACGGCTGAGGGACTCCCTCGACGAGACAACTCTCTCCTTCTCCAACAGAAATGCACCGCACACCACTTGAAACCTGATCGTCCTTGGAGGGGTAGAGTTCTTGTGAAATTCCCCACGGGTTTCTTTTCCTTCGTTTCCCGGCTAGAAGCTCGCCTTTTCCATGAGGATCTTCCTTCCATTGGGCGATTGCTTCGACAATGCCTTTCATAGCAGCTTCGTTGGTCCCATCAGTCATACCCGGCGGGTCTACACCGACGAAATCAACGCGATCTAGGGGAAAGCCAATAGCGCCGCAGTGGCAGTCGACGAGTCGTTCACGCTTGAAGGCATGGCTGACTATAGTGATCTTCCTTGGCCAGACCTTATGTTGAAGCCAGAATTGTGTGAGTGAGAATAGCACGTTGTAGTAAGAGTCCAAGGCCCGTTCCTCGCACGACATCCGCTCTGAAACCTCGGCCTCGGACGCGATGTCAAAGTATGCATTTTCAGCAGCAAGGTTGGCGTAGCTGCGTGCTTCGGATAGACGTGTCTCGTTCTTTGTTGGGCCACTAGATGTATATAAAGTCAATTTCGCAATCTCTGAAGCTCACTAGATTTAGTGGTTGACGGTCGAGAATACAAGGTACCTAGTTGAGCATTCTCAGAAACTTGGTACAATAACTCGTACTCATCTTCGAATTCCATGGCTCCATATGGCATCGGTAACAATTTCTTGTATGAAAACGTTAGCTTACCCGGAGAACATAAGTACCGAGCTCTCGTCTCCCTTCAGGGTGCGCAGACCGGCCTTGATATGCTCGATGAAGGTTGGAGTCTCGCCCTTCTGAAATCCGGCAATGAGCCACTCGCTCTCGTCATAACCGCTTGCGGGCCCGCCAAGCCAGATGCCATGGCAGCAAACGATTATTAGGTGCTTAAACGGTTTGTGGCTCATGTTGATTTGTCAATCAAGTATTTCGTTTGGAACTGATAACTTGTCGAAGATATCGTCAAAATCGAAGTCGGTAAATGCAGGATGAGATGAGACTTCGTTAGAAGACGATTGTTCCAAGGGTTGCATAAATTCGTTTTGTGAATATATTGTATTCTCCGGTACTTAATACTTGCACCATTCACCATTCACAACATTGAAAGCTGAAATCGTAACCCTTAATATCATTTCGCTGTCATTCAAGTTCCAACACAATCCGTGATAAGTTTCTCTTACTGAGGCTTGGGAAGTATGACCCTTATTGGAGGTTTACTTTGATACCAGAAGCCAAATTCGCACGCGCTTGGGAGATATGATTGCATCAGTCTACTCGAAAGATGATAAGCTCAACTACCTACCTACCAATAGACCAATGCTGTTACACTGAACGTGTTGCGACTCTCGTCCATGCGGCGTAGCAACTTTCCGGCATCGAGAGTGCTCGCTCAACGCGCATACTTAGCAATGCCCGAGGTAGCATGGCGAGCATTCGGCTTCCTGGAGCCCGATACCGTTGATACCAATACTTCGGAACCAATGATTATGGTCATCGCGCTATGTTTTCCATGGCTGCGTTTTTATCCATCATTAGGGCCGAGCAATTTGAAAATGTTCGATACTAGATAGAGGCTTCCCGCAATGACAAGCGGGCCGCCATTGGCCGTCCGACTTGCCCAGTCGAGGGCCGAGCGTACATCCGTAGATGCGTCGAATTGAGACGATAATACGAGGCCGCATTGGCTTGCAGCACCGAGTAAAGTGGTTGAACTCGTTGGTTTCACCCAAGGCATCTGATCGACGGGGCCGAACTCGACTGAAGCTATGGAGTCTCCATCACGTAGCAGCAATTTAAACATCTCCGACACGTCTTTCCCTTGCGTAGCGGCGAGTACCCACGTAACTGGTTTGTTCTGGGATCTCATGTGCTTCTCAACAAAGCCTGCGAGCACTTCTGCGGACTGGGGATTATGAGCACCGTCTAGCAGAACGTTCTCTTTTCTGTTCGTGATCTTTTCGATGTTCAACCATTGCAGTCGCCCTGGCCATATCATGTTGCGGGCTGCAGAAATGAGTATATCCGAGGAACTAGCATGCTGCGGGAGGGCGAGCTTGAAAGCCTCGTGTGCACAAGAGAGATTCTGACATTGATGGGGTTCGAGATTCTCTCGTAGCGTCCCCACGAGTAAATCTGAGTTGAAATCTGTAAATTGAATTTGACTGCCGATTTCGTCTGCCTGCTTCTGTAGTACATCTAAAACAGACTTCGGATTGGTACCATCCACAACACAAGGCACCCCCTTTCGCATGATACCACCCTTTTGGAGAGCAATCTCCCCAAGAGTGTTGCCTAAGAAGGATTGATGGTCGAGGCCTATCTTGGAGATGACGGTGACGCACTTATGTTTCAATGCGTTCGTAGCATCGAGAGTCCCACCTAGTCCTACTTCGATTATGCCGAACTCGACCTTCTCAGATTCGAATATCTCGAAAGCTGTGGCGGCGAGTAACTCAAACTCGCTCGCATCAATGTGCTGCTCCTCGTTCCTCTTCTTAACTAAGGTTTCGAAGTGCCTGAACTTGCTTTCAGACACAGTACTGTCGTTGATGGTGATGCAATCTCGGGGATGAATAAGATGAGGCGAGGTGAACCTGCCGCACGAGATTTGATTGGCACGAAGCATGGCAGTCAAGTACGCACATATAGTACCCTTGCCGTTCGTTCCAGCGACATGAATAGCCTTCCACGTCTGCGGCGTCTGCTTGAGCAGAGCGGTGATACGTGCCAAGCCAAGACTTACCATGTTGCTAGATGATCGTGAGCTACAGGTTGGAAACTACCTAGGCATAGAACAATTCTAGGAGCTAGGGATTGGATGGAACTAGTTGAATGGCATTTGTTTATAACGGTTACTATGGGGAAGAGTATCTTGGAAAAATGAGTCATATAAAATGTAGCGGATTGATATGGTATGAAGGATAATTATTCTCCGATAGAGCGGTAAATCTCAGCCTATCAAATATACTAGAATTGTACCTAATCGTTGTAGGGCATTCAATGTACTACACGGTGATTGTAAAAAAGACGGCTACGGACCTACGCCTGATTTAGACGCCGATGGCAGGGTAGGCAGGGTAAGGTACGTACCTACCGTTGTAATCAGTAAAAGTGCTTGCATGATTAAAACGCACGGACCAACTTCGAATCGGCGCGCTTCCACCCACCTATCCGTCCTGCCGTCGCATCTTTCGTCTCTCGACAACCGACAACCTACCAACTTTTATCAAACCCGGTCCTTTTTTTCCTACCTACCATCATCTTGTTGTTTTTCTCCTTCACGAATCCTTTACAACACGAAACACACCTGAACGTGCATTTGAATTGTGCATTCGTTATTCAATACCTGATCGCGAGTTTCTTCTCAATCTGAGTTGATACTTTTCGACTTTCTAAAATCCCATTCTTTACTCGTTGTTCGCATTGTCGCAACTAGTCTCCCAATCTTTCATCATCTTCCATCCGCCGTCTGCCGCCTTACCCTTACCCTTACCTACCCACCCCGACCTACTACACCTAGGCCTAACTATACCTCACACCTACACACTCTCCAGCCTCGCCCATCAGTCAATCAATCAAGTTAAACTCGCATTGATCAACAGTCCAATCCTGTCGCACGTTAGGAAAAGGTACACGCACGTACGCGCACGCGCACAAGCCAATTGCGAACATGGGTCTTCCGTAAGTCAAGCCTACTAACCGCTAATCGCGACGCGTCCTGCAATCTCCCTCTGCGCGATAGCTTTATCGACAAGCCAATATCGTGCTATGATATCACCTTATCGCATCTCTTACATTCATCAATTCGTTACGCGCGCAACGTGACATCACTCCATTCGACGTGCATTTTTTATTGTTTTATTCATTTTTTTACTAACATGTTTTTCTTGTCAGATTGTGGGTTGAGCCTGAGCCCAAGGCTACTAAGGATCCTACGGCACATGGTCGATCGCCCATTCGTCATCAAACGTCGCCGCGCCGTACTGGTAATTTCTCTGAACGAGGTAGTCGAGCTGATCGACGTCGTCAGATGCAATGGGTCCAGGATCTCTATCGAGAAAACGGACTTCAAGGCGATAATACCTTCACTAGTATTCGAACTAGGTCTGGTTCCGACGACATGTCCCTCGTCGAGTTGGACGCTACTGGTAATGCGTTAGCTTCGGTGCAAGACTTTGCACAGTCTCAACGTGAGTTCGAGTCCGGGCAGGACATGCGCTTCCGACGTGTTCGCGATGGTCGCGATGGTCGACGTGGTCGCGATGGTGGTGGCCATCAGACCGCTGGACTTGGCCCAAACAACTTGGCCACTCCCTTGGACTCCTCCGCTCTCCTCCCCATGGACGACCGAAGTCATCGTGCAACTATGGCTTCATATTATCGTGGTGTAGCAAATCAAGCTCGGGAAAACGAGGCTGCGGCAAATCAAGCTGCGGCGCGTGAGGCTGCGGCACTTCAAGCTCAGATAAATCAAGCTCCGCCCTCGGAACGTCAGGCAATTGAAGAGGGAATTCAAGAGGGATTTCGAACTGAGGCACGTCGAGCTGAGGTAATTCGTATTGCGCAGCGACATCAAATCACTCGCGAACTTGAACAGCTTAGGGAGGTGGATCGCCTTAGAGGGTTGGATCGTCTTAGAGAGGTGGATCGTCGAGAGCAACCAGCGGATAGGTTCACATCCATGTTAACTGATTCATTCGACGACATGCAGCGACTAGAGCAGCAAGATCATCAAGATCGAATGGAGTTTCACCGTCAGATGGAAAACAACGCAACATTCCATGACAGACTCCGTCGCAATGGTCTGGCTTTGGCCCAAGACGGCCACATCGTTAACGCAGATGATGGTCCCATGGGGATGAGCCAGGATGTTCTGCCTCCCCTGGTTGGCCCTCTTGACCGCCATGATCCATACTCTGTCCGCTACCCGCAGCCCTTCAACAATGGGCTGGGCGATCGGGATCGCAGCCCAAGTCCCGAGGGCGAAGTCACGTGGGACATTATCCAGTCCACCTTGACACCAGATCCCCAACCACTTAGCGCAGGCTCCTCTTTCACTCAAACCACAGGGTACGCTCCAGCATCGGAGAGCAACGCAGCCTCCGCGTCCCAGTCCCAGTCCCAGACCCCCGCCACGACTCCAGGCGAGGGCCCCGAACCTTGTGACCCGGTGGCTGACGAGACAGAAGCCGAGGATCGAGATCCGGATCGATTGTTGGCACGACTTCCCATCCCGGCTGCTCTACGAGGTCGACTAGCAAACCTTAGAGAGCTTCGCCATTCGACCGATCAACTTGAAATGGGCACGAGACTCCTCGCTGATCCTAGCCGCTCCCGCCCAACTCGCTCAATGCCGTGGGAGGGAGGCGCAGAGCAGCAGAGAGATGAAGAGCAGCAGAGTGAAGAGGAGCAGAGTGACGAGGAGCAGAGTGACGACGAGGAGAGTGAAGAGGAGCAGAGTGACGACGAGTAAACAAAAGCACACAATCCTTGGTATCATTGGAACCTAACGACATTACGGTTTACGAGCATCAGCACCGCGCGGAAAGGGAAAAAAACGGAGTTTTCGGTTTGATTTTTTTCTTTTCTTTTTTCTTCTTCGCACTGGAATCACGGCTTGACGTTTAAGGAAACGTTCGAGGAAAAAGCACCTAAGGTTGGCACGGCGGTATATGCCTGGATGGTCGGAATATGTTTTTGCAAAGGGTTGGAAGGGTTGGCTGGCAAGACCACCTATGGAAAAGGATCAATACTTCTGGAATGCATTGCGGTTGAGGTTACGTTTCCATCCAACTTGCGCTTGGCCCAGTATAGTTGTGATGTTGATTCGTTGGAAGGCGGAAGGCGGAAGGCGGAAATTCTTGTACTTGAGGGTGTATTATAGTGGTAGGATTGTGCTGAGACATTGTGCCGAGGTCAGAAAGGCACGGGTGTCTGCAGAGGGGGGGTTTGCTGTCGATAGGAGGACTAGGTATCACCAATACCTACTTTGATTTTTCGGAACGATTCTAAAGTATTGTCTTTCTACTATGTGCTATTTGCCCCTTTTGAAATCCCTTGAAATCTCTTGAAATCCCTTGAAATCCCTTTTGAAATCATCACTTTATCATGACTTCGTCAGAGGTCGGTGCCCAACGTAACCATCCTTATTAATGCTTTAATCCTTTATCCCAGGCATAGCATTAAACGCAGGTCCAGCAGGTCCAGTAAAGTTAAGGTACCTGACTACACGTGGTTAGTGTACAAGGCAAGCTGCAGTAGCTGGCCTGCTTAGACCCCGCTGGACCAGTGACATAGCGTGCCTCAGCTGGGTAGCAGGGTATTAGGCGGTGCCTGAATGCGCCTTATCCCTGCATGCGGATTGGAGAAACAATCCGATTATCGATTATCAGCACATGCGACGTACTAAAAATCCAAAATGTGAACTAAAAAAGAGTGTAGGTAATACCGTCAATACCTACCATACAGTACAAACATACATGTACATACAAGCATACAAGCACCAAATAAGCAATAAGCAATAAGCATTGAATAAGTTGGAGCCTTTTGAAACATTCCAAGAACCGCAACCTTACGTTGTAATTGGGCGCCTAAATTCTTTCTTTTCGCAAACTCTCAGACCATCCAGACACATACACGACCGTCCCTCTCTCTCTCTATCTTTTCCTCCCCCCACATTGGGAATCCAGATTTTAGGGATTCATCCCGACTTGACCAGACTTAACCAAACCTGACCTTCTAGTCATTCCTTAAAAGTTCGACATTGACCGAGTTATCCAAACCAAACCCGAGCTTCTCGACGACCGGTTCTCCGTGTTTCCAACGTGGAATAGTAGCGAAGAAAAAGGGTAGAAAAGGCAGAAAGGGCAGACAGGCCATATTCCTAGCTGGAATGTGAAGAAAGTCGGTTCTACGCCGCCCCCGACGCGTGCTCCGCCTACCACGACTCTCCTTCGACGAAACCTAGCAGACGAACAAAGAAAAAGAGGAGGAAAACGTGCAGACTAGTCGGCCATGGCGCCCAGCTCGGGGCACACCCCCAATCCCACCAACGGTTCTTCGTCCGGCGAGCGACGTTACAGTGTGGCAAACGGGAAAGCCAACGCAGCAGCAGCTAGACATGACAGAACACCTAATACACCGAGGAAGGGAAGTAGTGGACGAGAAAAAGCCCTACAAGATCCCGGACTAAGAGACTACGTACGTGCATTCTCCGTACCTCCGTACCTCCGTACCTCCGTACCTCGGACCTGAAGCTTGCACGTGCTACCTATGTAGATGTCGGGCTGATTTGGGATATAGCGTCTCGGAGAATGCCTGGGTAAAGGTGCATTTGGCACAGTCCACAAAGCAATCCATTGGGGAACCGGCGAAGCTGTTGCGGTGAAACAAATCAAACTAGGGAATCTTCCCAAGAGTGAGTTACGAATGATCGAGGTACGTCGACATCACCGTTAACAATGACCAATACAAACGAACTTTGTATGGGAGGCTAATATATAACAAATAGGCCGAAATCGACCTTTTGAAGAATTTAAATGTAGGGACCCCCTTGTCACCAACTCATACAGCTATGACCACAGTCCTCGGGCACTGACCTCGTCTAGCACGACAACATTGTCAAGTACATCGGATTTGTCAAAACATCCGAGTGCCTAAACATCATCCTAGAGTAAGGCCCTCTTCCTATGTTTGAGATTACGTTAGGGACACTTATAAGATTATAGATACTGTGAGAATGGTTCTCTTCATTCGATATGCAAGGCATACGGGAAATTCCCCGAGAACCTAGTAGGTGTCTATATGACCCAGGTCCTTCAGGGTCTTCAGTATCTGCACGACCAGGGTGTGATACACAGAGACATCAAGGGTGCCAACATCCTAACCACCAAAGATGGTAAAGTGAAGCTCGCAGATTTCGGCGTATCGACCAGTACTCTTGCCGGCCCCGACAAGGAGGCACAGGTAGTAGGAACACCGTACTGGATGGCCCCTGAAATCATCGAACTGTCCGGTGCCACGCCTGCCTCTGATATCTGGAGTTTGGGTTGCACCGTCATCGAGTTATTGTCCGGTAAACCGCCGTATCATCATCTGCAAGCGATGCCTGCTCTATTTGCTATCGTTAACGATGACCACCCACCTCTCCCCGAGGGGATCTCTTCGGTTTGTGGCCCCTTCACAGTGCAAGGGTTACTAAGTATGAAGAAGCTGACTGTAGGTCTAGGCTGCGCGCGACTTTCTTATTCAATGTTTCCAAAAAGACCCCAATCTACGTGTCTCGGCGAGGAAACTGCTAAAACACAATTGGATTGTGGGATGTCGACGGAGTGATGCCCCAGTAGCCAAAGCACCCGGTGACTTCAGTCAAGCCGTAGACCAGGTGAAGCAGTGGAACAAGGCTCTCACCTCTTCCGAAACCAACCTCAGAGCTTCTGGGGGGTCCGACTCGGCGTTCTCTACGCATCACCTTCGTCAGGCCTCGCAATTCGCACCCCGAGAACAATATAGGTCCAACATGCCAACTCCGGCGAAGGGACCTTTCGCACTGGGCAAACCAAGACCCACTGCCGATGACTTCCGCTCCCCTGAACTTGCTGGTAAGTATTGTATTCTCATCTATTATACTGTTTGCTAATCTTTCTTCTTTTCTCAAGATGATGATAATTGGGACGATGATTTTGCCACGGCGATTTCACCGAGCGCCCTAAAACTTCCTCACGTGAAACCCCAGGATCACTTTGGTGGCATGCTCTCGGCAGATCGTCTGAAAGCGTTTGCCTCTATCGACAATTCGCGCGATATATCTGCTAGTTGGGAGAACGACTTCGACGGCGAACTTATGACCATGACGAATCTACAGTCGGTTCAAGAGGAAGACCCCCAGGAGAAGACTATCCGTCCTAATTGGAGGGTCCCAGCTAAGCCAGAGAGGGTGGTAGAATCGAAGCCGCAGCCATCGAAATCATCTCCTCGCAAGCGGTCGGGAACTGGTCATCAGAAGCAAAAATCTCAGCAAAAGAATCAGCTTGGGAGCAGATTCGAATTACCGATGCGACCTGATTTGGCATACCGGGAACAGTCGGTAGAGGACTATTCAGATCTTTTTGATGGCAATGACAACGTCTTCAACTACGGATTGGGACTATCGAAAAAGGTACGTACCGTAACTTCCGTCTTTGCTGCGCCACGACTCGGAATTGCCTCAAATCACTTACACGCAGGTGAACAGCCAGACGCCCCACAACTTTTTCATCCTTCAGATCTCACTAGTTTGCCGCGCTCAATGCAGTCGCCCGTCGCGGGTAGCATGAAAAGACAACCTTCGGCACGACCCTCAGTTCTTCCCGATCGGCCCCTGCAGCGGTCCAAATCGTCAATTGAAATTCAAAAATTCGCCGAAGACGAAGGGGACGAGGACTTTTCTGACATTTTCGGTCCGGGGGATAACTTAACTGAAAAGGAAGACAGCGACCAAGGTTCCGAGGACGGCAATATGATGGTTCTATCTCGATTGTCCAACAACTCCTGGCTCGGTGACGATGAAGACGAAGACGACCCCTTCGCTTCCATGGACCCGGATTGGAACGAGATGGACCTGGAGGCAAACATCGCACGCGACCGGCACGGGCGGCTTGCCGCGAATGTCGAAGAACTTATTCGCTCGCTTAAGACTACCGAAGGCGAGGACAGGTTACTTGAGCTGTCAGAGGATCTGGTTAGTTTTCACGAATTCCTTCAATATCATATTCACCATGCTGACTCCATTTTTAGCAAGCTCTACTTTGCGAAAATCCTGAAGTGAAGAACCTAATCATCCATGCAGCCCGCGGACTGCTGCCTATCCTGGAAGTTCTCGAGCTATGCACCGTCAAGAGCAGACAGCATATGATTTATAACATGCTTCACCTCATCAATACGGTGCGTGACTTGAAGAATTTCCTTTGTTCCTACAGCACCAAAACTAACTGACTCCTGGGTAGATCATTTTAGATGATGTCGAGCTCCAGGAAAACCTCTGCTTCGTCGGCGGCATCCCCATCATTACCAAGTTCGCAGCTCGACAATATTCCAATGAAATCCGACACGAAGCCGCCGCCTTTGTTCGTCAAATGTATCAGACTTCCACTCTCACACTCCAGATGTTTGTCAGCGCGGGTGGCTTGAATGTCCTAGTCGAATTCTTAGACGAAGACTACGACAGTGCGAGAGACCTAGTGCTTATTGGAGTCAACGGTATTTGGAATGTATTTGAGCTCCAGGTTTGTTACCATGACTTCTGCCGTTGTCTATATGCTTTGACTAATCCTAGTGCATAGGGTCCTACTCCAAAGAACGACTTCTGCCGAATATTGTCAAGAAGCAAGATCCTCGATCCACTCGCTCTGGTACTCAACCGAGTTCTCAATGAAGATATCCAGAGTGAAATAATAGAACTAATCGAAGGCCGCATCGTTAATATCTTCTTTTTGTTCTCAATGGCTGAGAACTACGTGAAAGAGATGGTTGCTGATCGACAAGTATTGAAGAGTAAGTGATTCTGCACCTTTAGTGGTGATCACCACAATGCGGACTAACACTTGATCAGGTATTCTGAAGGATCTCCGACGAATGACCCCCTCACACCAAATCACGATGTTGAAGTTCATAAAGAACCTTTCGAATCTTTCCACGACGCTCGACGCTCTTCATGCTGCAGACGCTATCGATCTTCTTATTGAGTTGCTCAGTAGCGGCATGAAGACTGGACACTCCCACTTCCGCGAGATCTCTAACCAAGCGCTGAATACCATGTTTAATCTCTGTCGCCTGAGCAAGGATCGCCAAGAGTATGCCGCCGTCAACGGTATCATACCGGTTCTACTCGATATCATGCAGACCGATCGGCCCGCTAAAGAGTTTGTGCTGCCTATTCTCTGTGATATGGCCCATTCGGGAAGCAAAGGACGTCGATTCTTATGGCAGAATAACGGCCTGGACTTCTATGTCTCGCTCTTAAGTGAACGTTCGTGGCAGGTGGCCACTCTGGATGCCATATTCGTCTGGTCAGTGTTTCCTTTGGAACTGACTTGATTTTACTTTGCTAACAACGTAATTAGGCTACAAGAGGAGACGGCCAAGGTAGAGGGTCACTTACTCAATGGCAAATTCACCGATGCTGTTGTGACATGTTTCGGCGCCCAGAAGACGAACTATTTTGATTTTAACATGTTAGAACCATTGTTGAAAGTTCTGCGGCTCTCACCCTCCTTGGCGGCATCCTTGGCGAAATCGGACATGTATTCGGGAATCACCCAGAAGCTTTCGCACAGGAAAGTTGACGTACGACTAAATCTCCTTCGTCTAGTCCGAAACATTCTGGAGGCACGCGAGACGGATTACTTCACCGATCCTAGGGACAATCAACTTCGGTCGCTGCTTGACAGCATTCGAGTTCTCGCCGAGAAGGACACGGGTCTCCTTGTGCGAAACTTAGCATCCGACCTGGTTGTTTCACACATTGATGGTCCCGGCGACCAGCTCATTGCGCCTATGTCAGCCCCGTCAGGGTCTAACCGCGTGCGGTCTGGAGGAAGACGTATCTACACCCCTCCTTCTCTCCACGCTGCCGTATCCGCGCCTCTTACCCCGACACAAGCTGCTCGTTCTTCGCAGTCCGCAGCATATATCGAAGTTGCTGCTAGCCCTAAAAGGATGTCACTAGCACATGAGCGGAATGGCCACTCCGCATTTCGCCCTCGTAGCAGAGACGGTTCAGGAATACCTATCAGTTCTCCCCGTCCAGTCAGCGGCGAAATTAAACAGGGCAACAGTGCTTCCAGGAGCAGATTACCGCGGAACTCTAGCATGTACGCTTCGAGACCCAGCTTAAGCGCCACTTCGGCCGCATCCCGCAGCGAAAGTATGATGTCGAATAAGGAAAACATCGGAAGCGCAGCAGAGGAATTTGTCGCACCTCGACGGCTAAGCAGACACTCTATCCAACAATCTGTGTCGGAACCTAGTGGCACTTCTGGCGTCGGCAGCTCTGCCGTCTCAACCACGAGCAAGCAGAAAAGAAGCCGGGCCCCTAGTGAGGGCAAGCAGAAATGGAGTGCGTAGTGGCGCTTTTTTGTTTGACGACTGACGAAAGAGACGAGAGATACATATACGAATGAGTTCACCCCCTATTGCAGCTCACAACCATGAAAAGAGCATAATGGCGGTTTCAGTTTCATGGACATGATTGCAATAACCCCAAAAGCAAGGATACCTTCACATGCATACCAGGCAGCATACCAGGAGGTTTCTTTTTATTCTTCTTGCGAAGGGCCTTTTCTCTCTTGAAGTCTTTGCGGTTCAGGGGTCTGTCTGTTGTCTGCATAGGGAGGAGCATTAGTGAGAGCAAGCATGTAGCATGGCATATCAATGCAGAAGGAAGGCGAGGCGTGTGATTAGCCTCGATGTTGACGAAGAGCAGATCGATGTGCGTGTTTATTGTGAAGGTGATTATCGCCGTGATGTGCCGCTCAGTAATTTCATGCTGATAGGAGGAACATTGAGGCGGTCGTTGACCACATGGAATGTCGACAACAGAAAATGAGGAAATCCACACTCATGTGGCACACGAGCCACAGGGAGTTGGGCGTTTTGCAGCAAGTTCCGCGGTGATTTGCTCTGGACACCGCGACGATGAAAGACATAGAACCTCTCTATGTTATGATTGCAAGCATGCTTATTTCTCGGACGCTCCCAAGAGGCAAGACCCTTCAATCGGTACACTAGGTACTTTTAATACAATGCGAAGACTTGTCCCACTGACTGGTATCAAAGACTTGACTACCTAACTATCAAAACAGCGGGCAATTATTTTGGCAGATAGAGAGCACTAACATCTCCAACTTTCCCCTCATATCTCCACATGAGGGGATACCGACTAGACAACTGACCTGCCTCACTTAGCTACGAGCATTACTATATTCTCTTGGCATATCACTTATGGTTTTCCAAATGCTACTCTCTTGGCAGCTAACGAGCTCTTGGCTATGCCCAATTTTCAATATGTCCATGGGTATGGTGCGTTACGCCATCGCGGGTGCTGGATGGCGAGATATGGACTACGCCAGTTGCAGTCTTCTTTAGTAGGGATTGTCTTCAACGTTGGGGACGTCCAAACATTAAATTTAAACCACGGAACGAAATATCGAGGCGTAAACAGCTCGGTTTAATTGTGCATGATAAATTGCACGGCGCCAGATACCGCTGAACCGAGGAAGAGCTTTTCTTTTCCACGAGGAATATCAGACCTTCAAGCCCCGGGGACATTGGCTACAAAATGAGGGCGTTCGCTCTAAGCAGAGTTTCTCAGATCCACGCGCTGCTCTTCTGCAGTTCTATAGTTAAGGCTGTCCAGTACGGCGAGAATCACGCAGCGGTTCAGAAGGACGAGGAGCTTGTAGCTGCCAATTTTCAGGATACCAGTGAGACGCTACTTTCACCGGCCTTTGCGAATCCACAGAGCGTGCTCCCGGGCTTCGCTAATGGGACTGATGGTCCGACTGATGATGCTACACTAGGTGCGTACATCAATGAAGAGTAAGGAACCACCAAGTACTAACCAGGAAGGCAGATTTATTCGTGCGCTCAATCGCAGAGCGGAATGACTGGGTTCAGTACAAGATCGCAGACTACACCTCAGAGGAAGGTCGGCCGTTTCCCTATGTTCTATTATCAAGGCCTTCCCCCTCGCTAGAGAAAAAGCTTCGCGTCTGGATCCAAGGCGGCGTGCACGGCAACGAACCGGCAGGCGATCAAGCCGTTCTCGCACTCTTGGGAAAACTAGACGCAGATCAAGCATGGAGAGAAAGCTTGCTCGAGCGCTTGGATATTACGCTATTGCCTCGATACAATCCTGACGGGGTGGCTTACTTCCAGCGCGCGCTCGCGAGCAACCTGGATCCGAATAGGGAGCACACCAAACTAGCGCGTGAGATGTCCAGGGGGCACAAGAGGCTTTTGAGCTCCTTCTCGCCGCATATTACGGTAGACATGCACGAATTCACCGGCACGCAGTCCTCCGGTCCGGGAGGCATCTACAAGCACGGCATGGACGCCCTGATCGCGGCGGGCAAGAACCTCAACACGCACCCGGACATCCGAAATATCTCCGAGGTTCTCTTCGCAGCGGGCGTCGGCCGCGCCCTCGAAGAAAAGGGGTTCCGGTGGGATCCCTATTTCACGGGGTCCTCCAGCACGGCCGACATCGTGCTCGACGAGGCGGGCAGCGACGCGAAGAGCGGGCGGAATAACTACGCGCTGGCGCAGTCCGTGACAATCCTTTGCGAGGTCAGGGGTATTCGACTGGCGGACCAGCATTTTCAGCGGCGCGTGGCGACGGCGTTGAATATGGTCAGCGCGATTTTGGATATTGCGCTGGGGAATGCGGACGAGGTGTATGATACGGTAAGTCGAAGAATAATTCTCTGGCATATTTCCCCGTCCTTCTTCTTTGGCTGGTGAAGTTGTTACTATAATGCATATCATAACCCTACTTACCATCCACACCCTCTGACACTATCCCCCCACAGGTCGAAGGCGCCATATCCAAGTTCATCAGTAGCAACGACCCCATCGTGCTAACCGACTTCCCCAACCCCATCAACCGCACCATCACCTTCGTGAACCGCACCAGCGGCGCCCTCGCCCAAGTCCCCGTCACCTTCCTCAGCACGACGCCCACGACCGCGAACCAGACGCGGCCCCGCCCCGAGGCCTACCTGCTCCCGCGCACGTGGGCGGACCTCGCTTCTCGCCTGCGCGACTCCGGCGTCGAGGTCGAGGTCCTGGACGACGGGTACCGCGGGCCCGCGGAGGCACTCAGGGTAAAGACCGCGCAGGTGGCGCGGGGCTACTACGAGGGCGCCGTGCAGGTCACGGTGACGACGGAGCCGGTGCAGAAGGAGGCACTGGTGTTGCCGCCGGGGAGTTTCAGGGTCAGCACCAGGCAGAAGAATGCTGCGCTGGCGTTTGTGGCTCTGGAACCGGAGAATGTGGACTCGTATGTACGGTTCAATTTGATTCCCGTGGAGGTGGGGGATGAGTATCCGATTTTTAGGATTCCGAGGGAGGCATGATAGTTGGGATCCATATGTAATGCATCAATGAGATCGTCGTATTAGCAGTAATCTTGCAGAAGAGTCTAGGTTTTAACAACCCCATAGCCCCATATCGGAGAACAGGAAGCACTTTGAGCTAACGAAGAGACCAACTAAAAACATAACCAACCCTAAGCTTCGTTCCCAGTGGATTTGGAATTCACGCACGAACGGCTTGTGAAAAATAACAACAAATAGAAAAAAGATTCGACACCTGCAGGATTCGAACCTGCGCTCCCGAAGGAACAAGCTGGCTTTGTTTGTACAGTAGCAGGCTTGCGTGTTAACCACTCCACCAAAGTGTCTGAGCTATTAGGTAATCATATCTATTTTCCTGGGTTTTTTGCTTCATATACCCTTTGGCACGCCCCCCTTTGTACCACTAAGCTTTAGGCATATTGTTATCTGATTGTAACAAGTGCCGGGGCATTACAATTTTGGTTGATCATGATGGTACAACACATGCACCTCTACGAGTCTAGCTAATATGTAACGAAATTTACTATTGACATGGCGCATATTAAATTCGGGGTTCTAGAGACTCCGGCATGGTCCAAACTTTCAAGAGACGTCCTATCTCATGATTAATTTATTGAATGGATGTTCTCTATATATAAGTATGAGGGATACGCTCTTCCTGTTCAGTAGGTATGCGTAGCTAGCGTCTTGATTCCATGGCTCCCTTTTTGCCCATTGTTTCTTGTCGGACTGAAATCACTCTCAAAATGTTGGCGTCTACACTGAGGTTGTCTTTGGTGCTTGAGATATCCGATGCGCCGGTCAATCCCGGCAAAGGCGAAGTTGGAATAAATGGCCATTGGGGGGGCAACTACAGGCTCACCGAAGAGGATTGCAAAGCTACTCAAAACCACGAGCCCGTGACTGTTGACTGCTACTATGACTGGGACCAAACCCAAAACCAGAACTTCCTCAAATACGTCGTAAAAATCCCGACGTTGGCCTGCCTAGCGACAAGCGGAAGGATTGGGCGCACGACATCCAGCTGCAACTATTTCAGAACACATACGACAGCCAATTCCCAAGAACTCCCACAAATGTAAAAGAGAGCGGCGTTAATCCTTATGGCGGGAGTGGGCTCGACCTCAACATGCACTTGACGGCCTGGATGGCCGGAGATGATTTCAAGAAACGTGTTGCGTGGGCCACCCGCGCCAGAACTTGTAATTCAAAGACTATCAACTTCAAGAACGGTGGATGCTATAAGAGATGTGACCGGTGGAACGACAACAGGGGTCGGAAGGCAAAGGAGCATTGCTATGTCTAAGGTTATGTGAGTAGAGCGACTATGGAGGTCCGTAGTTCCTATTTAGCGATATATATTAACTCGCCCACAATCGAGGCGACCATTGCTTATATAGGTAGTTATTCACAGCTATCATATTTGGACACTGTCTCGATCATTGGACAATGCACAGCAAGTCATCGTTCTACTATTGGAAGCAGTTAGTTATAATTCTCTGACTGTGTCGAAAATAACATTATGCTCTTCTCTGCAGCCACGGAGGTTAAAGCAGCATACAGAATGGGATTATAGTGGTTACATTTATAAGGGGGTATGCGCTGTAGCCCACTGGGATTGCAGTAAGCTATAGCGCATACCTCCCTATAATTTTCCATAAGTTATAATGGTTGGGATAACCCTAACCCTAGCCCTAGAGAAGGGAAGCCAGGGTTGGGGTTGGGGTCAGGGTATTTTAATCACTATAAATCAGCGGAGGTCTGCGCTATAGCTCACAGGGAATGATAGCGCATATCTCCCTATAAAGTATAGGGGACATATCAAGTGGGACAATTGGTTGGAGCCACTGGAGCTGAGATCAGCATCTCATCGTGTCAGCTTCAAGAACAATGCCTACCATTCAGGCAAATGATGTTTCCTTACTTTCTATAAAATCCCCTCATGGCATATCGGCATCTTGCCTTGAGTGGGCCCGAAAGGACTAGATTGTTGATTCTTCATCCTGCCATTGTGACAATCGAACCTCTTCACGGCTCCCTCGTTGAATGTGTCGTCGGGAAATCCTACGGAGAATCGGCCTCCGAGATTTCGACCCGATATGAAGCTCTCTCATACGTATGGGGACCACCGAGTACAGTGCATGGGATTAACATCGACTCATCGACTTTACCCATCACGGCCAATTGCGATGCAGCTTTGAGACAGCTGAGGCGTACCTCTACTGATCGCGTAGTATGGGTGGACAGTATTTGCATTGACCAGACCCCAGAAGGAGTCCAAGAGCGCAGTTCTCAAGTTGCTATTATGGGAAGCATCTACGAAACTGCCGCCGACGTCTTGATTTGGCTCGGTGAGGGCGATGCGAAGACGGATGCTCTGTTTCTCCACTTGAAAGGACTCTATGAATTACGTGACGACTCGTTGGAAGACAGCAGGGCAGAGTTAAATGTAGAATTCATGAACGAATGTGGTAAGTAACTACGCTCTTTTAAGAAACGGGGAACTCGTGTGTGGAGTGTTGGGTTTTGTCATAGGCTGTTGTCGCTTTGAGTGCTGAAGCAAAGATACCAGATACCAAATGGCCAAAAACAGAGGATGCTCCAGTAATTCGTCAGATCATCGAAGACGTTCTCAGCCGACCATGGTTTGAACGAATGTGGACCTTGCAAGAACTTCTTCTCGCCAGCCATGCGACAGCCCTGTGTGGAAGTAAGAGCATGGAATGGGATGCTTTTTGTGAGGCTATGACATTGATCGAAGCGTCCTTCGCCCCTTCCTCGAAAGGTAGTCGGAATTTCATTAATTGTTACTACGCCCGCTCCGACTTCAAGGAACTAATATCTGAAAACACCGACATCCAAGCCATGCCGTCCGGGGCGGGAGGAAAAGACGCGGCTGGTGAGAATCGAAAGGACCTATCAACTATCATATACCATACACGAATCCGGCACGCCACGGATCCAAAAGATAAGATCTTCGCATTATACGGTGTTTCTCAGAAACTTGGAAAGACATTGCCGATTCCAGACTACACTGCGTCGATTCCTATTGTGTACGCTAAAGCTACCGCTGAAATCATGCGGCAGGATAATTCTTTATGGTCCCTAGATAACGTGTGGAGCAAATACCGTCGACAAGATCTTCCGTCTTGGGTTCCGGACTGGAGTGATGACCCGAGATGGTCTGAGGATTTGCTCAGCGAACTTGGCTGTTTGCCTGTAAACCACGGAGACAGAGAAAGCGTAAACCATTGGGATGGGCCGGTCGAGGATCATACTCCGAATATCATTGTGTCTTCGGATTGCACTCAGTTGACGCTTGTTGGTCTGACTTATGGTATGATTGATACCGTGTTTGACGATCGCGAGATAGCAAAGACTCAGCACGACATCATCACCATGCCACGACTGTCCATTGAGCAAGCCTTAGCCATGAGAATGCACGGGGCGGAACAGCTTAGGTTTTTCAGAGGTATATACGATAGTTTGGGCGTAGGGAATGATTCTCAGCTCCACCTTGAGACTTTCTGTCGGTTGTTGTTGACGTATAGTCCAACCCAACCTCTGCGGTCCTTCGAAATAGGATCCAAAGACCTACACTCTCTCTTAACAGCGTCCGAAGAAACTGAGTGCCGAGAGGTAATCATCAGACATGCTAAGGAAAAGCTAGCTAAGGCTGTGGATAGCAACCAACGGCACGATGCAATACTCAGACTAGTAGAGTCCGACATCGACACAGCGCTCGATGTACTTCTATCAATTAATCTAGACTGCGGGCCTTACGAAATATATGGTCAGGTCGGCAATCCCGGGCATAAGATAGTCCACTTAGTTGCATCAGCCACCGGGTTCTATAACATTATCAGAGGGCTTGCCATCAATAGGTCGATCTTCACCACTAGCAACGGTCTCATTGGCTACGCCTACGGAAGTGTCCGCATCGGAGATAATGTCGTCAAATTTCAAGGTGCTACGTCGCCGCATGTGCTCCGCGCTTATGGACCTGATCACTACCAACTTCTGTCGTCGGCTGTTACGAAGGCGAGTCGCGATATGTCAGCTTTGGTGAAGGGGCAGGATAGGGCCGATTTTGTGTTAATTTAAATTATTTCATTTGGGAAGTAAATAAGATACACAATGTATAATTAGACTAACTAAAAGAAAGAAATGAGCGAGAAAACAAGAATAACAAGTGTGAATATTTGCCAGGGACTGGATTTGAACCGGAACATTCCGCCTGCGCCGCCTGTACCTATCTAGATGCTGTATATTCTCAACAGGGAATCATCTAAAGGAAGATAGCTTGGTCCGCAATGAAGTTAACCCTGGAGATTTATCATAGCTGCTTTTGTCATATGCTCCATGAAATGAGGTCTATCATTTTCCGCACGACTCCATGATAATCCACGGTCTAAAAATCCAAATCTACGTCCTCGTCTTCTAGACTTTTTTCGGGTATTCTTGATTGGATATTATACCTCCGACGGCCAATGATTTGTTATATAGTTAGGCATCTCCAAGTTGTTACACACTATAGAAGTATAGAAGTTTGCTGATTGACAATTTACACTGGAATGGGCATCCAGGCTCTCCCTTTTCCTCAAAAAGGGATAAATGATATTTGACTTGACATAAACCTCCTTACCAAGTAGAGTGTTCACTTAAGGTGTAAAAGTATCTCCCAGTCAGGAAAACTGTCCGTTTATAGGAATTTAAGTATTTAGCCATCTTCTTCAGCAAGCCACAACTATTGCAGTTTTCGTGTGAGACGATAAACCCTTAACGTCATCGATGCTTAAATGCACTAAATGAGTCTTGATAGACCTAGGGACAGAGCTGAAAGATACCAGAGAAAGACTTAAGCTATAAGATGGTCTCTGTCCGTGATTTTGCATTCACTCTCATAGGAAACTGGGACATCGAAAATATGCGATACGCTTGTATCGAGTTCATTACGGGTAGCCCAAATCTCAATTCTTTTTTTATCGCGAACACTTCGTACAGCTCGTTTCGAATCATCGTGAAACTCTATAGCTTCTATACATTGAGTAGCCTAAGGATGATCATAAACGCCCTTCTTTATGGTGTGGAAATTAATCAGCATTCCACTATGAATGTTGTCATGGTAACCACATGATTATCCATGCATCTAAAATTGTCTTGAAATGTCTAGATTTCTTCCACGTATTTCACCATCTCCTTGATAACATCCCAGATTGCTAAGGTATACTTTGAGCATTGACAATCGTATGATCATTGTCACCTTAGAACACCTGGTGGCCATTTTGAGCCACCTGCATTCTTCTTGTTCCCAAGATGTGTCATTGAACGGTTACATTTGGTGTTTAGGCTATCGAATCGAGCTGCTAATCTAGGCAATACAACCATTTATAGACCACGTTCGGGAGATCTCTCCACCTTCCTAGAAAGGATATATAAATACGCTGTTGCAACGTCGATCAACAACCATCCATGGTTTCGCTAGTACCAAGCAGTCTACCAAGCAATCGACACGAGATAAGTCATCCTAGCTGACAAACTAAGCAGTCTGGTTCCAAAGGAACAGTACTTGCGTATGTCCAGCCGGGACTGTCTGCTGCTGCGATCCCCAGAGGTACTCCCAAGTGGGCGTGGTGACATCCTCAGTTGGGAGGGCCTTGACGTCGTAGTAGCAGTTGGTATCGCCATGGCACAAAAATGGATAATTAAATCCCTGTCAAGGCGAACATTGTGAGTCTTTTGTCATCATTAACAAGCTAAGGAAGGGGAGCTGTACCTGTACAGTATAAAATGAATCCGAAACTGTTGCTACATAGTCCGCACGGCAGTGCCATGCGTACGACTTGGAACCATACTTGCTGTCGGTGTTAGCGGGCATGCTAGAGTCGGTGAAGCTACAGTTTCCGGCGCTGCTAGAGAGTGTATTGGGGTAGGCATTAAGCTTGGTGAAGGTGGCGCAGTTCGACTCGGAGAAAGCGCCCGTCACGTCTAGGCAGCCGATGCTTTCATCAGGCGTTGCGGTGCTGAAGCTGGTGCTGTTGAGAACGTAGATCTGCCCGGAGCCAGAGAAGTCTTGCGCGAGGACCGATACGGTCGCGAAGAGCGCGCAGATGGTTGTATATGCGGTAAACTTCATGTTTGCTTGTTGATCTTGTAGTCACTTGATGATGAGACTTGGAGGCAATGATCTGCTCCTGGGTTGTTGAAGGTCTTCTAGCCCTATATATACATGCCGGTCTAGAACGCAACCCAACATGGAAAGGAATGCTCCAAGTGGATGGACCCACAGCGGGCTTACCCAGACGGCGGTTTACTTGGCCTGCCAAACTCGACAACCTGTTTTTGGATCCAAAAGAAGAGCATAAGCGGTTAGTAATTGGTATATTAAGGATGCAATATAATGCAATGCATAGCCCATGGGAACTCGTGATTAACGGACAGCTACAGCCCATTCGCTGAAACGTCAATTTCGCTTGGTTGCAATCATATCACTTTCACATGCTCTGTCTCTGGAAATGCAAAAAAATGAGGCAAACTGCATTTTCAATTGTCCACTACCTATGAGTTTTGGGGTCCGTTGAACAGAGATTTGAAGAGGGTTCGAGCTTCGGACACCTATAGAGGTCTATATTAATTGCTTACATTATGCTACACCGTATGTTCCTTTGCTTACAAAACACTTCATAATAAGTAATGGGGGCAATGTGACAACAGGAACAGGTTAGGCCATAGCTCAGTTACTCCGCGCCGTAGACAATAAGCGGCATAGCGCTTTCGTCGGACACTACCTTGCACAAACCACCTCCTCTTGAAGGAAAAAGCGCCTTTCCTAGTTGACCCCTGCCGACAGACGCTCGGCCCGGAAGAAGAGGGGCGAATCACTTAACTTCACGTCGAATACCGAGGTGGGCAATGGAGTGTATCCACTAGACGTATCCAACGATCTATCGCGATTGCATCTTTCTACCGAACGATTGACTGCACCTACGATTACCGTGAAGCTGTTCGCAGCGGCGTTCCCCATTCTTCCACGACAAACTCTTCCAGACAAGATTTCATAGTCCTCGTCTAACAAAGGCGGTGAGATTATAGCTTGCACTGATGATGTCTTGGCCCGGCTTGAGATATGTGAGGTCAGCATTATAAATAACTTAATCAACCTGCGGTAAGAACATGGTTAAACCATTTCGGCATCTGTTGGTCTTAGAGTAAGCTCTCCGACCTGTACAAGTTTTAAAAAAGAAAGGAATCAAGTATTGCTCGACAAGACACATAGAAAATGTATGGTCGGGTAAGAAATATCCCAGAGCTTGTTAGAAAAGGTTCTTAGTTGTGAGATATGACAGAAAGGCTTCAAAGACGGAAAGGGGGGACAAGAGCTGCGTTGAAAACCGAATGAACTTCGACTCACGCGCAGATACTCAATAACAAACTGTCGTAGAGAAAAGGAGACTTAATATACAGAGGTAGAAAAGCTCTTTACGTTACAACAACCTACCTAGGTATGTTGCTAGGTTTTGCTAAACGACCGGCCGATCCAAAATACCACCATCCTTCCCCTTTATTAGATCTATGCTAACAGTTTTCACTCTCATTAATATCAGCGCCTTCAGCATCTCGTTACTCATAAATGGCATCGTATTTCTTGAAAACAGCCCAAAAGAGTACTGCAGAAACAACCATGGTCCTGCTAAAACTTGCATACCTAACATTATGAATAACCAAGGATTCTCGGACACTGGTCCCAGTCCTATTCCTGGTGCAGCCGCCGCCGCCGCTAAGCCCTGAAGAACTTGAACCACGGACTTGATATTTGTTGGGGCTTCCGTATACGTGTATTCGTTTAGAGAAAGGAGACCAAGAATTTCACCGATGGCGAGTAGGAAGTGCAGTGGTGTCTGAAGCCAAACACTAACCTCATTCGGGCTCGTCGGATTCGTATGGATGTCTGCATCCCCTTCATTGAATGATGCAACAGTGCACTCTAGCGGAAATCTGTAGCAAGGCCCTCGAGAGTAAATCAGTTGTTGCAATCCTGCAGCGTAAGCACTACCCGCGGCTATAAATAGGAAAGCCACAGCCATGCGCAATATGGGACCGAAGGAAATCCTGCGACGCCGGAGAAATGGGAAGAGAATATTCTGAATCGGGGGCCCTAGGATGATGCAGGATATTGGGTTCAAATATTGGATCGTATCATTTAAAATGCCTTACTATTCCATCTGGCCGGCCTTGAGATAATATTTTTGGTTGTAACAGAGCCAGAATATCACAAAACAGATAATAACGCGGCACCCTTTCAGTCCACGTCTGATCTCGTCGACGAAGGATAATGAGAACGGCAAGCAATCAGTAACACCTGGCTAGTGTGAGGAAGAACATTTCGCTGAGGCGGCAGCTTGACTATACATTTTGGGGGAACCGGCCAGTCTATTTTCAACTCATTCAACCCACCGAGTCGGCTATTCCAAAATATCACTAGGATAACAGCAACCACAAATATGCATGTTAGTAACAGGTACGCTGCCCAGAAGCCGATATGTCTTTCCATTAGAGTGGTAGGAATGGAAGACAAAGCCGCGATATTCACCATCTTGGGATTAATTAGCCCCATTATGGGAAGAAAGACTGGACGGTGGAGAGATTCCCTTCAAAAGTCGTACTAGTAATATACGTTGAAAACGTATTGGATGGCTAGCTTTCGGTCCGTCACCACAAGCTCGCCCTTCTTATAGCGTTTCAATTGCGGATTCGTGTCTGGGACCAGATCCTCTTTACACTTGTTAGCTGAAAGTGTTTAATAAGAGGAAGAAGATCGTATGTACCAATAAATGGATACATAACTGCTGACAAGCCTCCCTAGCCTAGACCGACGAGCACCATGGTGGCGATAAGGCCTCCACGACCTGCTCCGTGGTCAAATGCGCTCGGAATAGATGTCGCAAGCAAGACAATATACCATAGCATCAGTAATCTGTCTAATTTAAGCTTCAACGACACCATAAGCCCGTAGTCTGTGAAATGGGTTACTTACCTACGCAAGACTGATGAGCATAGTCTGGTAACGACCAATCCACGCATCTGATATCAGTGCGAATGGAACCGGAGTCAAGTATTGAAAAAATAGGAACGCATTCTGAGTTATGGTCGCCTTAGCCTGGCCAAGTCCTAGCGCACCAGGTAATGAAGGGTTTCCACGCGGGTTTTGAAGATACGTCTCTGCCTTCTGCTAGAAACTTCTCCTGTGCGATATTTAGAACTTACGCCACGCTACGGTGATTCCATATAGTGCAAGCTGTGCTGCTGCTACAATAAATGTTAATGTCCGAGGTGTAATTGGAATATCGCCAAACTCATGGATGCGGCTTTATATCTATGAATGAGTTCAACTCTACGCCGGAGTGGTCGACATAGTCCCGAATTCGAATAGAATTAATAAGACTAAATGCTAACAGTTGAATTTTTAACGATCCTATTGATACGTAACGTAGAGAGAAGGGATGGGATGCTCGCTCAGCCCCTTTTATCAGTGTGGTAAGGGCCAGTCCGGATCATAGTCGGGACACGTATAAAAGAATAAATTACGTAGAGGTAGGTATGCACATGTACTGATTGCTTTTTCTGTCCTACCAGAACTGGATCTCTTATAGTCCTCTTTCGCAGCTTCCCAGACAAGGGCTATAAAGATTTTCTCAAGGTCAAATTTGGTATGACGCGTATTTGTATTCACATGTACCCATCTAAGTACCTACCTACCTACATGTACGTAGGTAGGCAACCTAACGCATACGATGGAACCCTCATACCTTAATAATTCCATCCGCTACATGTAGGTACTTATTCTGCCAAGAATTTCCGTAGATGTTTCATGTACTTCTCCCGTTGCTCAACATGGGAGAAATGTGCAGCATTGTCCAGTGTGACCCACTTAACCTTCTCGATATGATCAAAGAACGGCTGCATGGTGACATCTTGAGCCTCATCTTCTGTTCCGTTGAGCAACAGTGTCGGAACCCTGATGTTTTTCAATATTGGGATTGAAGTCCAGTCGCGGAGAGAGCCAGAGATATAAAGCTCGCTTGGGCCGTACCTTAACTATTATCAGCTTTGTCTACCAGAGGGGTAGATCTACTCACATTGTTCCGTACGTAGTCGAGTCCTTGGCAAACCAGTCAAGTGCCGCTTGTACCTCTTTTGCCGGCCATGGCCTAGCGAGGCTAAGGTGTCTTTTGTAGAAGACTTCTACGGCAGCATCGTATTCAGGGGTTTCGAATTCCTTCTTTTCCTCAGCACGATCGAGCACTTCCTGAACATCTTCTGGTAACTTCTTCCTCAATACGGCGATGCCAACACGCCAGGATTCCATGCTTGCAAGGCTGTTGGAGATGACTAGCCGCCGTAGATTGGTCGAACTCGACGGTGTCGCTGCCCACACGGCTGCGAGCATGCCGCCCCACGAATGACCGTATACATCAATAGGCCGTTCACTCAGTCCGAGGTAAGTGATAAGATTGTCTAGTTCCCTTCTGAATAGACCTACGGACCAGAAAGCCTCGTCACCAGCCTTCTCCGGAAGATGCGTCGATTGCCCATTCCCGATCTGGTCGTAGAAGATCAGAGGGGTAGAGGGTCCAAGATCAGTTAAAGGGAGTAGGTATTCATGGCACTAAGACACTGTCAGTATTGTCCGATGAGGAGGTACCTCGGGAGTAGTCTTCAAGTAAAAATGACTCAATAAACAGGTATGTAGGGCTGAAATAGCAATGGATAACAGAAGATAAGTATAAGAACTGCTTACTGCCCCTGGGCCTCCATGAACTACGATCAAAGGTGTTCCGCCTGACCGAAGATCGCCAATGACTTTGAACTAAGTTTGACAAATCTTAGAGACCCCTGGAACTGTGAACGCTGCGGTGCCCTCCGACATGATTAATGTTAAGTAAAGTTAGGCGAGGCGCGTTGTGTCGACCTCGAGGCAGAAATAGCAGCAATGCAAAACGGGGAACTTTGTAGAATGAAGAAGCTTTGTTAAATCTCACATACACGGGGATGGGAGGGAGAGTTCTTGTATGCATCTCACTACCCCACCCCCCCCTTACATCTCTAGGTACCTGACTTAACTGTTTTGAATAACGAGACTATACCGGCTCCGTGAAATTGGCAACTAGACAATAAAGGAATCCATCCCTGCAGTCACACTCCACTATAGTAGATGGCGTCAGCAAATTAGGTGACGTACAGAGCCTTCATTAGAAAACACCTTACAAACAAAAATAATATGTGTGACATTAAACCTCCATTGTAGGGATATGTATCTCAATGGTACCAGATCGAATCGGAAGCTAATATTAAATGTTGACTACAAATCTCCCCATGAATTAGTTTCGTTATCATACACGTATTCCGTAGTGATTACCTCCCAGTTGTATGTATCCAATTTCCGTTTGCACTTCATCGTAGCCGTTCCTTCATAGTCCTCCGGAAGCTCGACCTCGATATCATGCAACCTATAGGATTCGGGCAGGATTTGCTCTCGAGTGTCTTGCTTCATCAAGTTATTGCAGGGATTTTTCTCATCCGTTATATCAGTGCTCTGGTAAAAATCACCTTCTTCGATTTTGACTACTCCCCGCGTGATACAAGCCACTAAAGGGGCGTTCCAGATTCCTTCTTTATGTCGTAATGGACTTAAAAAGTCGAGAGCATCGTATCTAATCTTGCGTACCCGGCACTTGACAGCTACGTAATAGACAGGCGGAAGCGCCCCCAGGTCAGCCACCGAACTAGACATGCCTGGGAAGTGCACTATCCCGTACAAGGTCGGCGACGTCGTGAGGCTCCTGATGTATTTCATTTGATCCATCATAGAGCTGAATGTGTGCGTATGTGCATCGTATCGTGACTCATCAGCTGGCCAGAGGCAAGTATCAGCCATGATTACTGCCATATCATAGTACAACTGGAGGATTAGATGGGCTATTGTGTTAGGGGTGGCCCCTTTGGTTGTTGCAGTAGCCTTATATGCTTTGAATGCTTGGTACCAGGACCTAACCCTGGCTTTGATATGGCGCTGCTCGGCAAAGAAATCGCGGGTATGTGCTTGATCTCGAGGCGTCGCCTGGTCGCGGCATCTGTGATTTAGATAAAGAATTTGATTAAACAACCGGTCCAAGTGTTGTCTTGCCTGGTTGGCAGATGCAAACATGAGTCCCGGATTTGGTGATTTAGATGTAGAGTCCTCCAGCATAAAGTCCAGGTATTGCGAGCCATAGCCTAGGAACTTTGCCTGAACATCTAGCCTGACAAATATTTGGATAATCCAAGCATCTACCGAATCGCAACAGGGTTCCTGGAATAAACTGTAATGATCGGCCGCATTTGATCGGGCTTTGAACTCTTTCAAAAGTCTCAATCCGGTTTGGAGGTGAGCGTTGCCTGCCTTGTAGTGGCCTCGAAGATACTCCATCATGATAAATACTAAGCAAGTAATAAGGGCAAGACGGATCGAAGAATTGTTCTTAGCTAAGAAATGTGGCTCAAGGTATCCAATGGCTTTGCTGTAGTGTTGCAAGGTGAATAATTCCTCTTTATCCGGAGTGTACCCCGCTAGTGAGTTGTTAGCAATGAGGCCTTCTCTCATATGAGCTGAGCCCAAGGCGAGTGCTGCATGCAAGACAGCTGGTTCAGCTGAAACTGCCTGGAACAAAAGCCTGTCCCAGAAGTCAAATGTGAAAACACCTGGCAGTTTCTGGGCTGTCCGGTATGTGAACCATTCGAGATGAAGACCCTCTTCTTTGCTTATTGCATCGACGAGAATGGGTGCGAAGAAGTTCTTCAGACTTGTGTTACTATCTGGGCCGATGGAACGACCGCCATAGTGGTTACCTCCGCCGCCCCAGATTCCGTAGCCTTCGCAGACGCGGCCTGTAGAGATGCATCGGCAGCACACGGGCCACCCTTCGTCACATTTGACCCTCCGTGTCCTTTCATCAAGTCAACGACATGTCGTAGTGAGAAAAAGCTCCGAGTTACTTACTTGCATGTGCGGCAGCCCGATTTCACCTTGGCCCTAACTACACGGGATGAGGGTTTGGGAGTATAACGATCGCTCATAGCACCAAGGTTCGACTTCTTTCTGACGGTGTACCTAATTGGAAAGGGATGGTGGGTTTCATGTGAGCTGAAAGGAACAAGTGCTGCCTGGCCGTCTCCTGGCTGTTTTCTGATGATTTGATTGGTTCAAAACAGCAAAGGGAGGCTTGTCAAGGCGAAGTCTGATTGGTTCATCGGAGAATTGAAGAGTGGTCAGTGCGTTCGGCTCCATAAGCCCAGTACGGAGATACATTCAGTTGATGCATAATGCATATTCGCACCAATACAAGAGATTTCTCAGCCCCAGAGAACAAATGACCTCTCAAGATCAGTCTTAGATGAAAGCACGACCTAAAACCAACACCATAGCACTCTATCAAATAACTTGGAGGTTGACACAAATGCAAAGGTCATGTACAGCTTGTCTTACAGCCAACTGTGGGTGGGATACTAGGCATTAACAAAGAAAAACAACTACCCCAATGGAAAATTGATCAGATATGAGTTTCACTAAAAACTGAACTGTCAAAGGAGGTCTCAAAGTTAACCTGAGCCAACAACATTGGGGAAGAATTCCATAAGGCTTGAAAATAGCTGCTTACAGTTCGGTTAGCGGTATGCCTAGTGTATCACGGAACAACACAACTGAGTTTTCCGCTACGTTGGCTCACAAAATAGCTTGAACTTTATCAGCCTTCCGCCCAACATGATATTAGCATTTAAGATTAAGTATTAAAGATGCCTGCCCCCTCACAAGTGAGTAAAAACTATCTCAAGCTGTATCCTCCCATTCTAGTTATCGTCGTTCCATATCAGGTTTCCATATCAGGTTTCCATATCAGGTTTCCATATCAGGTCACATACACTGGCCAACCACAATCATGGTTCAAAGATCTACTGATGCGATCTCCTCCGGGGATTCAAAACCCGTTCCCACTCGTACTTCCGATTCAATTGTTTGGAAAGATACAAAGGCGAGAGACTTGGTCTCGAGCGTGAGGTTCATGTGGGACAAATACCAAAATCAACTTTTCATCAACTTTTTAAAGACCGTAGGCCTGAGCCATAGGAATGCAGATATGACACCACTACTAGTCGACCTCAAGTTGGACGGATATGAAAATATTCGAAATTCCTATGATCAAAGCGTTCACCGTCTGATTGTGGATAAGGTGCGGCGCAAATTGGGTAACACGGCTGCTCAGTTTGACGAGGATTGGTTAATGGAAATCAGCTCCAGGTAAGAGGGCAACCGGTCACCTATTATCATGGATATACGGGTAGGAGTTCTAACTTGTCCAGGCCAAAGGAAGTGTCACCACGTCCACGCGAGACGGCACCCCAGCCTCCACCTACTACACACAACAAGGAAACAACAACAACAACAACAACAACTCCTACTTCCGATCCGAACCGTCTAATCAAGAAAGTAATACCACCTCGTGCTACTAGCGAGCAAGTAAAACCTCATATCCCCAGTCATCCACTGAAGATGCCGCGAGAAAAGCTCCCATTATTCCCACCCGTGCCTCGTGGAAAAATCAAGAGTGAGCCGGAGACTTTTTCTTTTTCGCCCTACATCTTTGAAGATGTAGGAACGCTTGCCTCGGCCAAATCCAAGCCGGCCTACGAGTTCAAGGCCCCGGAGGCCCCGCGAGCACCGAAAGCTTCACCTGTCCCCGAAGCAAAAGCTGGATCCGCCGACAACGTAGAATTGCACGAATTCGACAAGGCCGCCAAACAGCTCGTCTTGTGCCTATCTCTCGCGGGGAATGCGATGAAGAATGTTGAAACAGAGTTGGGGAAGCTGCCAGCGTCAATAGACAAGAAAAAACTCTCCAATCTAGCTCGTGAAATGCGAGAGGCATTCTGTGACGTGGAGGTGGACGCGGACCGCCTAGCGGACTTCACCACCAGCGGCGAGCATGAATAGAGGGCATGCATATTGGGATAGGAAACACATGGGGATAGATTTGTACGTATGTTGACTTATATCTGTATCATATAAACGAATGGGGCGGAACGAAACTAGGAGTTAGGAGGTTGAGGATTCGAACCTAAAGCTCAGCTCAATTAACTAGGATGTTTCTGTGCCGCCTAGAGACCTAGAGTAGTCTTGCTCCGAGACACCATGTGATGAGGAATGTCGCTCCCTGTCCATAATTGGCCGGAAACCTTGAAGCGGTGGACGATGGATGGCCTGCATATAGATATATGCATGCCATATGCACGGTTACAGGGATAGAGGCCGATATTTGTCGGCCGTGACTACAAGGTACGGAATGGAGTTTGTTGGCCACATATGAGCAATCCCAGGTATTTTTAAGCGTTTATCTGGTAGCATCATCATGATGATTAATTGTTTAATGTGACTTTAGGTACGTCCCTACCTGGTACCTAATAATTCAACTTGCACAGATTGTTGAGCACGACCCGGGGAAGTATTGCGGGAGCTAACGTCCTAACCCCTATTGGCGTCACTGGGAATTGTGGGGTAGGATTGCGGGGTAGGTAGACTCTGAAGACCCCCCACCCCCCACCTCTTCAACAGAAAACAACCCGCTCTAGCATTTACATTAGACTTATTTTGGTATAGTATATGCTTTTTTGGACACCTTCCATTTTATATGGGATCTTTCTAAGTTTCGAAAGAACGAAGGTGTACTGCCGATACGTGCAGATTATTTAGAGTGTTGAGAATGTTACCTTATCGCGTCTCAGGGGTAAAGTCTGGTCCAATATGCAACCTTGGCGTGTCCTGCAGGAGCATCCGGTGGAGTGCTGGCGGTGATATATAAGATATTACCGATGAGCCAAGGATGGAACGTCGGGGTAGCTCGAGACTCCTGATTTATAAGAGAGACTGAAATCCTTCTATTGCTTGAGCTTGGCTGCATCGTCGTTCATCTATCCAATCCTCCGACAGCAACTTCCGGCCTATCATGTCTGTCCACCGCGGGTCCGAGGAGGCCACCTCGAAACCAGAGCTCGACTCGCAGTTGCAGCAAATTGAGACGACAATATCCGCCGAAGATGCCGAATTCAAACGCCGCGAGGTTCTCGTCGTCGCGAAGCTCGACCTCTATATATGCCCTATCCTTATCGTGCTGCAGCTCATATCGTTTCTCGACCGGGGGAATATCGGGTATGCCGCGACTCAGGGGATGACCACCGACTTGAATCTCGTCGGCACGCAGCTTAATACGGCTGTCTCGCTCTTCTACCCGCTGTATATCCTCTCGGAATTTCCGGCTGCATTGATAGTGAAGCGAATAGGGTTCAACCGCGTGATTCCAGCAGCTGCGGCATGTTGGGGTCTATGCTGTCTTGGAAATGGGTTTGCCAAGAATTTCGGGGACCTTGTTGCGTGTCGTCTGTTGATGGGCATGTTTGAGGGTTTCTTAATGCCTAGTCTCACTCTTATGTTGGCGAATTGGTATAAAAGAGATGAGATTGGGTTGAGGATAAGTTATCTATTCAGTAAGTAGCTTCAAAAGTATCTGAGAGTTGAAGTCGTGAGGGCTAACGCGACGACATAGTCGCGGCGGCCATTTCAAGTGCATTCAGTGGCTTGATAGCGTACGGAATCTTGTTCATGGACGGAAAAGCAGGGTATCCTGGATGGAGATGGTGAGTTCTCATTCTAGAGTGAGAATGCACTATCCTATGCTAAACCAGGCTCATTACCTACCTACCTAGGCTATACATCCTCGAAGGCTCTGTAACCGTCGCGATCGCGGGTCTTTGCTATTTTATCATTCCCTCCTCATATACCACGGCCTACTTTCTCAGCGAGGATGATCGAGCCGTAATGCGGAAGCGCGCCGAGCTAACCGAAGCGTATAGCGGAGGGCAAGGTCACTATACTCGCAGCGAATTCATGATGGCTATGAAGGACGTCAAGACTTGGTTACACGCTATCATTCAGATCATGTGTCTTACACTTATATACGGTTTCAGTGTCTTCCTGCCGATTATTCTGCGGTTTGGCTTTAACTTCAGCGTTGAGCAGTCCCAGTACCTCAGCATTCCAGTCTTTCTCTGGGGCTCTATCGTTTACGCCGTCTGCGGTTATTTATCTGACCGCTTCTCGCGTCGGTTCCTAGCATGCATTCTCTGTGCACCACTTGGAATGGTTGGCTACTCGATGCTGCTTGGTGGCAATCACCTATCTGTGGGAGTGAAATACTTCGCGTGTTTCCTCATCGCGACGTGTGTGTGGATGATGGGCGGTGCCAATATAGCCTGGCTCTCGACTAATTCAGCCCCCGACGGCAAGCGAGCTGCCTCTCTTGGAATGGGTTTCGCGTTGGGAAATCTGGGCGGAATCATCTCGGGACAAATTTATCCACAGACTATGGCTCCATCTTTTACTCTCGGACATGCTTGGAGTCTTGGGGCAATTTGCATCTCTTTCTGTCTGTGGTGGGTGCTCAGGTACGTCTACTACAGTCGCGAGACTCTGAAAGATCGTATGCGGGAGGGGACGATCCCGGAACCTGTCGAGTTCTCCGACAGAGCCACCAGTTACAAATACCAGCACTGATTGCACTACGAATTTCCTGCAGTTATACATGCCAGTTAGTATAACAAAATAAAAAATAAGTTAAACTATGTATACCTACACTAAATAAACAATGGTATGAGACCATCCACTCTTGAACAGATACGTAAATGGTTTCTTAAATTATCGGAAATTTAAAATGCTGGTGAATTGATTATTCCGCCTGACTGTTAAGACTTCATTTCGAGCAATTAACTTGTCAACAGAGTCCGTATCTACCTACCTAGGTAGGTTTAGCCCCTATTCATGGTTACCTATGTTACACGGGAGGGTTACCCCATGACCACATCAATAGCTCCGTCCAGTATCTAAGGTCTGCTTGATGTATCTTTACCGACATTCTTCTTAGGATAGGGTGGAAGGATTTCCGAGGCATTGCAAGAATGGGATGGTTTTATGGGGAATTAATATGGTCCAAGTAATCACCGAGGATGACTGCAGAGTGGCTCCAGAGTGCAGTAAGCACTATTTCATTCTTTGTTCTAATCTTGTGGGATTTCTTTTGCAGGCCCAGCAAATCACGATGCGGCTAACGCTTGTAAGATGCTTATGCAGCATGAGATGCTTCCGAGATCGTTGTCAGACTAGTCTAAACTTCCTGTCCAATATACCTAGGTAGGTATGATGTTACATTGTGTTAGTCCCTTTTCTAATCTACTAAGCCCTTAACATGCTAGTTTCTTCCCCTCATTCATTACTTCCATGAAACCCCTCGAATTACTCACGGATAATAGCATGGCTACCATACCGACGCCCACACTCATCTCCCAAGCCACGGCGATTTTGGGAGCTGCAACAAGTCTCCAGAAACAGCTCGAGCAACATGGCCTTCAACAACCTTCGTTTGAAGCTAACGGCCGCAAGGACTGGCAAGACGCGAGCGAGCATCCCGAGATCCTAAAAGCCAGATCCGCCCTCATCGACGCCAGTAATCTGATGCTTAACCTAGCCTTGGGTCCCGTAGACACGCTTTGCTCTCTAACAGGTCCAGCTGTCAGCAAGATTGAGGCTCTACGAACTCTCGATACCCTACGCGTGCCCGAAGCCGTACCACATGAAGGATCTATTAGTGTTGAAGACTTGGGGGCTAAGTTAAGTGTCAACTCAAGGCTATTGCGACAGCAGTTGAGATTCGCGTATCTTCTGGGCATATTCTACGAGCCTCGGGATGGGTTCGTTGCTCACACATCCATCTCTGCTGCGATGACGTCGGTTTCGCCCTGGACACAGATGCGGCTTAGCTATTTATTCAACAGTGGCTCGTGGAAGATACCCGACGCACTAAGAACGTGGCAAGATCCAGCCCCTCCTGGACACGTCCAGGTACCAGTGTCACTTGCCGACCAACAACACCAAGATTTCTGGAAAATCCTTCAAAGGGATAACAAGGGGATGGAGAAGTTTAGCTCGGCAATGAAGGCGCTATTAGCAAGCCATTTGGGCAACTCTGCCGCTCTATTTGTGAAGGGGTTTAATTGGGAGGCATTGGGCGGCGGCCAAGTCATCGATATCGGAGGGGGAAGTGGGCATATTGAAGTCAATATTCTGAAGGAGATTCCATCAGGTGTAAACTTCCTGATCCAGGATCTTGCTACTAACGAAATCCCGGCAAATGAGACGATCAAGCTTCACGGAGCCGAAGACAGAATCCAATTCCAGGCTCATGATTTCTTCAGCCCCCAACCATCTGAACTACAGCCAAAGGCTTATCTTCTGAGCCGTGTACTCCATGACTGGCAAGATACAGACTGTGTGAGGATAGTGAGGAACCTGATACCAGCAATGACGAAATACGGCACTAAGCTTTTTGTTATGGAGCGGGTTCTCCCCGACCACATTGGCGATATCCCAAACCATATGGAACAACTCATTAGGACGCAGGATTTGTTGATGTTTACGCTCTTCGGTGGAAGTGAGAGAAGTCAGGCTGAGTGGAGTAGGCTTTTCAAAAAGGCCGACGCAAGGTTCAAGATTGCGGCGACATGCCATTCTCTGCTCTCCCCATTTTCGTTTATGGAGGTTGTCATAGATAAGGGCGACAGTCTATAAATGCTACACTTTTGATTTTTATTGCCTAAGCATAGTTCAAATCAACGAGACTCGCAACGTTAAGAATCCCTCACCCTGGAGAAGCGCATAAAGTGCAAGGTTTTCGCGAACGTGAAGTGGAAGAGAAGGAGTTCGCAGGAATATTATTGGGGTACAATACTTGGAGTCCTTATTTTCAGTGTTAACATACGAAGTTATAAGAACTCTGAATAGTACCAACCTTTTTTCATTCCAGCATCTAGCAGAGTAGCTAGCGGTGTAATCACAACAGATAATCTTTCGTGACTCGAAATAGGAATCAACTATTAGCAGAGTAATAACCAGCGAGAACACTTCCTAGTTTTCGTGTATGTCGACTTTGATAGAAGGCTGTAGAAGCAAAGTTGCGGTTCCAATACGCGGAGGACCTTCCTCATTCGTGCAGGAACACACGGTTCAGGGATGGTTCCAAGATGACTTCAGGTTATATCAAAGGAGAGTCTACAGTTATTATTTGGCAAATGGCGACTAAACCACTCAAGTAACACGGACCCGGTATTTGAACGTCTATGTATGGATACATGTACTTTGAGGTGAGGCAAAGCGAGGAAAGTCAGTGTGGGAGTAAAGTGCATGTATTCCCTCGGCCTCCTATATAGGTTATAACGTCTTAAGTAGGTAGTAAGGGGTCATTGGCAAATGATATTTCGTTCCAAAATAGGAGTTAGGACTGTAGGCATCCCATTGGTGCTACCTACTTTGTGTAGGATCATGGCAATATCTATAAATCGATGTCATTGGCTGTGTGATCTTAACATTCGAAGCGTCACTGGTTGATCCAGTACTCAACGATAGGTCAGCCAAATTCTGTCCAATAAGCCCTTAGTGTTTAGCTTGAGAATAATCATATCATATGCCGTCAGCACGCATTGCCGACCTTGCTGATTTGCGTTGCCACAATTCAAGTTTAGTTTCTTAGCACTGCCAATGTTTTGCTATGCTGTGGGAAATTTGGAGTCGTCTTTTCTTATATAATTAATACAACCTTGTTAGTCTAGATGGAAAATCAATGCTAACAATACTAGAAGCTAAGTGCAGTACTAGATATCTTGATAACGCCCAGTAGGCCTGAAGCCGCTCTAGGCATCGACTTAGCAGGCGATATATTGCCAATATGAGCTCATGTGCCTCCAGTAAGCTCTCTCATACTGAATCCATGAAGTTCATAACTTCATCTGCGTTGGTAGGATGGTATTTCCCATTCCCTATCTCTTCACCAGGCTTTAGAGTCGCTTATGTTTTACATTCTTATTTGCGGAATGACGACTGCTCGTCAATTCTCTACTTAGTACTTGGTTTATCATAATCCCAAGACGCGAGTATAAATCTCTAAAGGAGCTGGATTCTGACGTAATTATGCTGACGGCTTAGCTTATTGCTCGCGATATCTTGCTGTCAATTCTAACTAGTGATCTTGGCCATATCAGTCTTAGTAAGCCTAGTATATGGGGGTTTAAGCCGGCTTCTAGAGATTGGAAGGGAATAAGAGCAAATATTCTCCATCTCATCACTATGCCTACGTCCTGGTCGGATATTAACAGGGCGGGATAAATGCAACCAACCCCTTTTAAACTTATGATATGTAGGTGCCCACTAACCAACATCAGCGGCTGGCCGACATTATTGTTTTGTCGAGGGACACGTAAACTAAGGTAATACAAACTGCAATCTGAATATACTACAGTGATATACAAACTTTCTATTATACTGAGCCTTGACGAAACGATGGATGTCGATGGATGTACGTCTGCCAAGATTCAGAGAGTAAGGTTGGCAGTCAGTCCCATCACTGCGACATGACCATGTTACATTGGCCCAACAAACCACCACTAACGTCACCTTTTTAATTTGCGTCATGCATGAACACACAGGCCAAAGATATCATCTGTCCAGAAGATAGCTAAGAAGCAGCATATAAACCATGCGATTATGCTGCTTACGAATATCTCTCGGCACCGAGGAGGGCGGCGGCTCGTCGCGACCACCAGTCTGCCGATTTTTCGACCCGCCAACAAGCCTTCCAAGGAATATCTAACCATGGGTCGTTGACTACCCCAGTCTTCTTCGCGGCCCCAATGCAACTATGGTATCTGGGGTTCGTGATAGCGGTCCCAATTATATCGGTGTCCTTCACACGCGACTCCGTCTCGGTACCGGGGCTGCTGGGGGCCGCCAGCGACAGCGAAGGAATCTATGCAGTGTAGCGGTCCAATTTGCGGTTATATACCACTCATAGATCCGCTGAGATATTCGTAAACGATTTGTAGTATCGCCATATCTACCTACCTAATTCACAAAACTATCAGGAAGAATCACGACAGTTACATTATCTCGGGAAGATTTATCTTTTGTGAACAACATCAAATTGAAGATGGCAATTCTGAAGAAAGAGACATTGGACGCTACAGTCTTATTCCTTGAAAGACTATCCGCCAACCCCTCGGCGATACCAGCAGACCTTCGCGCGGACGACCAACTTCGAAAGAGATTCCTATCGGCCATTCAGAAACTTGTGCCCGAGTTGGAGACGGCAGCCGAGTCTTCCCAGCGATTGTTATACAATGTAAGACTAGGCATTCCCTTTATAAAGCCGCAACTGGATAATCTTACCGCACTGCAAATACCACCAGATTTAGCTGACATAGCTTGGATACAAGGCGCTAGAGCTCCCTACGGCGCGTATCGCCGTAGACCTCAACCTCTTCAGCCTGCTCAAGGATAGTCCTGCTCCATTGTCGACGGAGGATATTGCGAAAATGTCAGGTCAAAATCCGGACACCAAGCTACTGGCGCGCATCTTCAGGTATCTGGCTTCCTTGAGCTTTATACGTGAGGTTGACACCGGCATGTGGACTGCAAGCCACCTCGGCAACAACCTATCAGGAGAGGGACAGAGCGCAGGGGTAGCTAGCATGTAAGACACCCGTCCGTACTCGATCACGGCCCGCCCCGTCGGCCCGCTATTGCATAACCGCAGGCGCCACAATATGCAACACCCCGTGAATGCTGACCTATTTGCTTAAAAGGGTGGATAATTGTTTCGCGGCCATGATCACCCTCCCTGCCTTCCTCCGCCACCACGCCTACCACCCTCCCGAAACCAAGGACGACACAGCGTTCGCGTTGGGCAACAGAGTGAGCCCAGAGGAGAAGACGTTTTTCGATTGGCTCAAGACCCGACCGGAAAACGCGAAGCACTTCAATGTTTTTATGGGAGCTCATCGCACAGGCGTGCAGACCTGGTTGGATCGGCCAGAAGTCATAAAGGAGATCACAGATGCATTCGAGAAGGTAACCGCTGGTAAGAGTGGAAGAGAAGAGAAGGCTATATCATTTGTGGATATCGGCGGCAATGTTGGGCACCAGTGCAAGGTAAGATGATTCTGATCGAGATGCTACGAGTGGACATTAAATTAGAAAACAGGCTTTCAAAAAACGACTACCGGACCTAAAGGGCGAAATCTTTCTAGAGGATCTTGAGGAGGTGATCGCAAATGCGGAGCTCGAGGATGGCATCTCGAAGGAAGCGGTAGATTTTCTTCAGGGTCAACCCGTCAAAGGTGAGTTTTTGCTTTTGATCAGCATGGTTCCATTGAAATGATGTTACTAATTTTATATTGAAGGCGCCGCATCTTATTATCTCAGATCAGTTCTTCGCAGTGAGTGTTGACCCTGTAGAATTCTGTACCATAGACTAATCAAGCCGCCCTTTTCTCCTGCCTAAAGATTGGCCTGACCATTACTCTCGAACAATTCTTGGCCACGTTCGAGACGCTATGGACGAGCACTCACTGCTACTAATCGATGAGCTAGTCCTACCGAATTGTGGTGCGCACAGATACGAGACACAACTAGACTTAACAATGCTTGCCATGCTCAATGCGGAGGCGAGGACCGAGACACATTGGAAAGAGTTGCTAGCTGAGGTCGGCCTTGCAGTGAAGACGATTGTGTTCTATGAGAAAGAGGCCAGGGAGGCCGTGATCATTGCCAAGAAAGTGACAAGCTGAGGATTGAAGATGAGAAAGAGCTACTATATACATGGGTACCTACCTTATGTATGTATTACATACCTAGGTAGCTACTGACCTATATAAATGTTTCCAGCCATATGTAGCTACTAACCTAATTATATAAGCGTTTTCAGCCATGGTTACTGACCTAATTATTCAAGCGTTTCCAGCCGTGGCTGCTGACTTGGCTACTAGCCTGGCTACCTACTGACCTGATTACCTATATAAGCGTTTCCAGCCATGGCTACTAACCTGATAACCTCTCGGTTTCTTGTGCCGCCTACCTGTAGACCTGCATTTGAGCTTGTTGCAGTAAGACAACAGCGAATAATGCGGATCGTCCCCATTGGTGGGAGTGCTGAGCGACGTACCATGCAACCCGCAAAAGAGGCCGCATGCTGCTCGATAGTCTGTATTCAAATACCCCCGACGTGGTTTTCCCCAACATGCGGCAGCTTTACCTCGTGCAGATCCAGGAATTCATCGATCCTCGCCCGTAAGGGTGCTGAGCTGCTCGCGCAGAAGCCTCCGAGAACTAAATATAGACACAAACCGCCTCAGCTATTGTGAGGTATATTCGCCGCCGTACGATGAGCTCGTTGTCCTTTCAAGGAATGATGCCCATAGTGGCGTATTGTTTGTTTGCGAGCTCCTCCGACGACATGACGCCAATCTGCGTGATCAACGATATCCGAACTGTTGTGGCAATCGCACGTATAAGATGCGGTTAATTGTTACAAGCCACCAAGGCCAAATATGCGGCCTTAGTGTAGAACTAGGGTAATCTACGGCTAAAAAGAAAAGATCACGGGATCTCGAAGAGATTACGTAATTAGGATCGCAAAAGATCGTTACGATCCGTACGATCCTAGATCGCTGGGATCACTTACAATCCATATAAACCTAGATCAACGGGAACGCTTGCGATCCAAGCAATCCTTAAAAATAACTATTATTAAAAAATATATATAAATTATAAAAATAACTTATTTATAATCCTTTTAACAGTAGTTAATTTAAATTTATAATAATACTTATTATAAAAAAAATAATTTAAAATTTCTTTAATAATTATATAATATTTAAATTATATTTTAATTTTATTATTATTTTAAAATTAAAACTTTTTATAATATAATTATTATATTTTAATTATTTTTTAATTAATATTTTTTAAAATTAATTTAAATATAAAAATTATAAATATATAAAATATTTTATTTTTATTTTTTAATTAATTATTTTTATTAAAAAATTTTAATAATAATAAAAATAAATTTAAATAAAAAATCGAAAAAAATTAAAATAATATTAAAAAAAAAAAAAATTTTTTAAAAAAAAAAATTATATAATTATTAAAAAACCTAATTAAATTTTTAATAAAAAAAATAAAAAAGTAATTATTTTTTAAAAAAATTTTTTATATTAATATAATTTTAAAATATATTAATAAAATAATCGTTTTAATTTTTTAAAATTAATAATTAAAAAACCTTTTTAAATAAATATAAAAAAAAATTAATTATTTTAAAAAAAAAAAAAAATTTACCCCTTTAAGTTTAAAAATATAAACCCGTTAATTTTAAAAAATATAATAAAATTTAAAACTTTAATAAATTTTTAATTTAAATATAAACTTTTTTAACCTTTTATTTTAAATTAATTATTATAAAAAAATAAAAAATTTTAATTATTTTATAATATTTTAATAAAAAAATTATAAAATAATTTACTTTTATTTTAAAAAACTATATAAAAAATAATAAAAAAAAAAATAATAAAATAATTTATATTTTTAATAATTATAAAAACTTTAAAAAAAAAATTAAACGTATATTTAAAAACTTTAATAAAAAATAAATAATTAAATAATAATTTATTTAATTTAAATAAATTAAATTTATAACTTTATATATTATTAATTTTAAATAATTAATAATTTAAATTAAAATTAATAATAATAAATTATATATATTATTTTATTATAAATTTAAATAATATATTAAAAATAAAATTTATTAA